>JAVHLU010000245.1:0-74387 GCA_036785755.1 Colletotrichum ledebouriae | reverse complement strand
TATATATAATAGTCTTCTTTACTATATTAACCCCTATACTAATAAATAAAGGCTCTATATACTAAAAGAGTTAGTAACGCCTCTTATTAAAGAAGCTTATAATAACTACTATTACTTTAATAAGGAACGGACGTAGAGAGCTATTAATAAATACTGTTATATACCACGTCTTAAATAATAAGTTAATAATTATATAGCTAACTACTTATAATATGGAATAATAAATATAAAACGTTAACTACTACTTAGCGCGATATAGTTAATATTAATACCTTCTATCCCCTTCTATATAATTACTATAGACTTTATTATTAGACTTCCTAAAATACCTTTATAGTATTTAGGCTATAAAGTAGAGAACTTCCTACTTCTTAATATAGTACTTACTATAACTAATAAGTTCTCTAAAGTAACTCTCCTTATCCTAGGTTACTTAATATATATTACTAAGATCTAGGGACGCCTCCTTCTATATAACCTCTAGCGTAGTAACTAGGGGATATTAAAAGCTATTATATTTAATTATAACTAAAAGTTCCTTTTAAAGTTTTAAACTGCACTATAAGCGGAATTATATACCTAATTGAGATTCTTAACTACATATTATCTATAAACTAATAGTATTTTAGAATATAAAAATTAAACTATCGAACTAGCTATTTATTACTTTCTTAACCTCGTTAATAATAACTAGGTAATATTACTACTAAGCCTTTAATATAACCTTAATAACGCCTACTTATAAGTTATTAGTTATTTACTAAACTAAATCCTATATAGTAAAAACACTAATAACGCGTTAAATATCTTAGGTAATACTAACCCTAAAATAAACTATAAAATCTTCTAGGAGGAAGTAAAAATTTTAATTATAGTAGCCTAATTATATATAAAGGAATAGTATAATAAAAAATATTATTTCGTTACCTTTAAGCTAAGTAACTAGGTATATCTTAAGATAGGATTAGGATATTATCTACTAGGATAACTAAACCTAAAGTATAGCTACTAGTATATCCTATTTAAGGTCCTTAAACGCGTTAGTAAGTTAGTATACTACCTCGATATTCTACCTAATATAAATATTTACCTAGTTATATCTATTATCTAACTTATACTAGCACTAGCCCCTAGTAATAACCTATTTAACTATTAAAATAACTACTAAGGCCTAGTTAATATTAAGGAAGATAATAATATTTATTAGCTTAAAGTATATAAGTATTTTAAGATTAAAAGCAGTCTTAAAAGGCAAACCCTCATATAAGGAAAGGTATAATATCTAGTTAAATAAAAAGGTTACCTACTAATATATATTATTTAGATAGATAAAGACGCTATAAATACGGACGAACTTATTACTATATTTAAAAGTAAGGAATAAGAGATAGAATAGCTCTATAGATAAGTATAAGCTTAAAGACCTATCTAATAGGGTATTAAACTAGTATTAGAGCCTAGTAAAAGACTACTAAGGCGCTTAAGAGGAAGGCCCTATAAGAACCGAGGGGAATAATATAATATATATTATAAATAAGGAACGCGCTACTTAAAGCACCTTAAATAGATAAGTATACTATAAAAAGTATTATAACTAAGGCCTTATTATAAAATAAAGACGTTTAGCGCGCTTAGCGCGTCTAAGAACTTTATCCTAATAATAGCGATATTTATATCTATCCTATTAGTAAAGATAACTACGCTTATTATACCTTCCCTCTTAAACTCCTTCTACCCTTAGTACTATAAGAACCTTTATAAACGTAACCGCCCTCCTCGCTAGAAGGTTAATCCCTACTCTTACTTAACTAATAAGAAAGATTAGCGCTTAAGTATATATATATATAACAAATTTATATTACTAGGTAACCCTACTAGTTATTACTACTACCTTCGCTTACTTAGTATTAAGTATATTTTTCCTCTATATATATATTTTACTAAAGAGCGTTAACGCCTTTAACCCCGTTACTATACTATTATTACTCTTATATATCTCCCTTTATTACTATTATCCTTATTAAGACGTTGAGAAATCTTACTAATACTTTATATTATCGCGCGCTTAGCGCTACTAGAGTAACCTATATTATATATACCTAGGTATTACTTTACTATAAATAGATAACGCTCTAAATATAAAGATACTAAGTATATTACCCTTAACTATATTCGCTACTACCTACCTAACGTTAAGATCCCTTATAGTAAGCCTAGATACTATATTTATAACTAAGAAATCTTTAAGCGCGCCCTTAACTAAGAGACCTAATATTATAAAACTAGTTATAATATTTCTAATACCCTATTTATTATCTACCTAGGTACTAATACTTACTTAGTTACCTAATTACTATCTATAAACCGAATTAAGTTTTACTACTAATTCCCTAATACTATCTTAAATATCGAGTAGCTATCCCTCTATAATACTATATAGAACTCCCTTAAATATAACCTATATTATACTACTAATATTACTAATATACCTATTTCTATTAATTCTAGAGAGGCCTTAAGTAGAGATAATAAACCTATTACTACTAAATATAACTAAGCTAATAAAACTATTAATGCTAATTAGCCTAAACTATCCCTTAATACTAGCTAACTTAACTAAGCTATTAATACTACTAAATATATTAAACCTTAACTATTAACTAATATTATTATAACTAGTATTAGATTAACTCCTATTACTTAGAATAAGACTAATAAAATAGCTACTCCTAAGAAGCAAGCTACTAGCATTAATACCCCTAATATAATAGATACTGTTAAGGCTATCGAGGGAATATAAGCTTATAGTAAATATATTAGCTATATTACTATACTACTTAATAAATATAAAGAGACCTAGATCGCCCTAATCGTAGCGCTCTCTAAAGGTTATATTACTAACGCTAGCGCTATTACTTTTAACCTAGGCTAATTTATTAAATTAGCTACTAATAAGTTTAAGTTTACTATAGCGATTATTCCCTAGGGATTAATATAAGAGAGCCTAGGCTTCCTTAGCCTAGAATAATACCTTATTACTAGGTCTTCTACTAAGTATATAGCGTTAGCTACTAGCCTAGAGGATCGCCCTAATATTAATCCTTTCTCTAATATTAACCCTTTTAATACTATTAATACACCTAGCTCTACTAAGATACCTAACGCTACTACTAGTATTAAGAAGATCGTTATTATAGACTAGCAATCCTATACTTATATCGCTAGCCTCTATCGCCTTACCCATTCCTATATAAAGTTCCTAACTACTTAGGAGGTAATTAATATATACCTTTAGTGCCTCTATTTCTTTAATACTACTAACCTTATAGCTACTTACTACGCTAAACGCCTTACCCTATATATACTTATCTAGAATAGCTTAATTATCCTTAATCTATATATATATATCCGCGCCCTTAACTTATTTATAACTAAATAAATTATAAGTAACCCGGAGTTTAGCGCTATATTACTATTCTTTATTATTAAGTAGATATTATAATATAAGTTTCCTAGTATACGTACTAAGGATAACGCTTATATTAGTTAGGCTATAGTTAATAGTAATAACTTAAGCGCTATCTATACTCTCTTAGACCTTAGTAACCCTAAGGCTATAGATATAGCTAACTTTTAGTATAAATATACTACTAACCTTTAAGGCCTTCGCGCTAATATCACCTCCCTTATTACCTTAATTACTATAATTAAAAATAATAATATTACTAAGGCGTACCTTAAGGTTAGTAATAAATCTCGCTACCTATTCCTAGAGTAATACGAGGATAATACCTAACTAGCTACTACTTATAGTATTAATATTAACTAACTCCTAGCTATAGCTAAAGAGATTATTAATAATAAGGATAAGGACTACCCCGACCTCTTAAAGATAACTAATACTACGCCTAAGACTCCCTTAGCCTAAAGCTAGATATAATAAAATGTATAGAATAGAAAGGAAATAAGGTTATATATAGTTATTTATATATAATAGTATAGCTTTACTTACTAGTATATTACTATAATAAGAGGTATAAATTAAATTTTATACTATATATTATAGTTAACGCTTTTTTCTTCTTATATAGGTAATTAATACTAAATATGCTTAGCGCGGTTATCCTGCTTAAGGGCGTCTAATACCTTTAATACGTTAAACATACCTAAACGCGTTAACCCTTATAAAAGGGCTTATCGCTTTTAAGGAAAAAACCTTCGAAATTCATAGTATTTTTCACCTATAATTTTCGCCTACTTCGTGGACTATATCAATACTACTTCTATAATAACTTAATTTATTTCTTAGCCTCCCTAGAAATATACTACTAATACTTAGTAATATCCTCTAAAATAACTACCTAGTAATTCTCTATCTCTATAGAGATCTTAGCCTCTTTAGCTTTATACTTCTTAAGTATTATAATAACTTTATTCTTTTTAACTTAGAGGGCTTTTTTAATTATAAGCTAAGTAGCGAGGATCTCCTCCTAAATATAATTAGAAACTAGTAGTAAAATACTAGGGAGGTATTAGGAAACTTATTTTATTCTTAGTATATTATACTTAAAAATTAGGCTAGAAACTAGCTTTATTTATAAAGCGCTTAATTTTATTAGTAGTACGTATTATATAATAAGTAAGCTATAATAAGTTAGTAACTAAGAAATAGAAAATACTAAGTAAAACCTATAATTATATAAGCTTTATTATTACTTACTTTAATATAATACTTATATTTAATAGCAATATCTAAGAAATAAATAAATTAATAAGGAATTTAAAACCTAAAGCTATTAAAATACTAAATAAGTATTAAATAAGTACTAGATAAGAACTAAGAGCTTATTATTACTCTTAAAGTAGAGAATTAAGGTTATAAGGAGCTTAATATTAGGGAGGTCCTCCTTAGGAGGCTCTTATTTTATTATTACCTAGAGGTAATAATAATAAGGGTACCCCTAGAGCTTATTTACTAATATAAGGATAGGGAGGGGAGCTTAGTTAATAATATTAATAGTAGAGAATAATATAATAATAGATTTATTATATAATAATTAAAATAAGGTCATTAGTTAGAGAGTAGGAGGCTAATAATAAGTTATTAGTAGTAGTAATAGTATTATAAAGCTAAAGAAGAAAGAAGGAGAGATTTAAATAGAGCGAAATTTTAAATAATATTTATATATTTCTAACTTAATATTAAAACTAGCTTTTTATATAGCTAAAAGGAGGATAATCTCTAGATTACTATATTATTTAACTTTATTTAACTTTATTATATATAGGGAGGTACTAGGTAATCACTAAATAACTACTAATAACCCCTTATATTATAATAAAGACCTTTTTTATCCTTAGAGGGAGGATATCTTTATTAAACTTATAAAAATATTAAAAGTATAATAATAAGTAGAAAATATAATAATTTAGACAGTAAATTTAAAATAATAAAAATAAGCTTAAATAATAATATATTTTAATATAACCCTAGAGAGGAAGGAGTAATTCTTATAAGGGAATTTAGCTATAGCTACTTAGATAATTATTAAGTAGTTTTAAATTTATTAAATAAAGCTAGAAGAGTAGTTAGAATAGGGGGAATTAGCTTTATTACTAGCTTATTATTCCTCTAAGCTATAAAATCCTTTAATACCTAGGTATAAGAGCTATAAGAGTAGCTAGGATAGAGAATAAGTATTTTATTATTAGCTAACTACTCCTCTAAGCTATCTAGCTATTTAAAAAAGAGTTATATAACTAAAATAAGAGATATTAACTTCTAAGCTTATAGAAACTAGGAACTAGGAGGTTTATAAAGAGGTATTAGTTACTTTTTAAATTATTATTAAATAGCCTAGTCTAAGGATAGATTAGCTTAGAGGGGGGGGATTTTATTATAAGCTAGGAATATTATAAGGAAAAAGGCTTAGTAAGCTATATGAAAGAAGTTTATAGGAGTTAGGGGATATAGGGCGGTATTAAGTAGCCCCTAGATAAGCCCCCTAGCTCTTATATAGTAAGTTAGAGGGCTAGAGAAGAATATTTATCCTTAGTTATACCTAGCTATACTAACTCTCTCACTCTATACTATACTAGTTGTGATATATAGATTTATACTACGAGCTTAGTAGTCTTCTAAGACTAAGTCAAAGGGCTGCACATCATACGTCGCAATAAACATGCGACCCTTCGAGAAGCGTTACAATAACTCCTAAGAAACGCAGATGTAATTTCGTTAACTATCAAAGTAAAGACTTACTGCTAGCTTACCTCCGTGATTGCGCCCGTCCGACGAAGGCTGTCATGCCTAGAGAACTACTTGGACGCGGTATTGAAAAGGCTTTCGAGTTCTACCACAACTAAACTCCACTCCCACACCCAAAGGCCTCTTCGAACGCGCGGATCATTCCAACGTAAACTTCGTCCACGTCTTCGGGCGAGCCGTCACTCCCTATGCAAAGTATCCCGTCCTGTTGGGGAAACAGAATTCGGCGCAGGCCTTCTGCGAGCGGCTTGAGGCTGTGAAACTCGGGGGCAAATTCCTCCAGAATATCTTGATATTTCTCCTGGTCCATGTCGAGAGACTTGCGTGCCGCTAACTCGTCCCAAGCGCCATTGCTCCAATGTCGAAGTTTGCTTGTTCCTGGAGGATTCTCCGCGTGGTTTGCTACTATAATCCATAGGAAAACATACAGGAAGGATTCCAGGTCGTGCCGATAGGTATGGCATTCCCCCTTCAAAACGCCAATAGCGATGAATGGCCTGGTGCCGGTAATTCCAGGCTCGGTTCCTGTCTTTTTGGCAAGTTCTTCTGCGGAATCGAGGTCTATCAGAATTCCCTTCGGCTTTCCTGGATCTTGACCATCCAGAATGATGATGTTCCCCGGAGATATGTCCTGGTGGAGAATCTTGGCGTCATGATAGAGTGATCTGTGGCACTTGATGGCATCGCGAAACACTTGCAGCAATTCCGCTGGGGACCCAAACGTATGGAGAGGCCTGCCGACGGGAGACGTAATGATGCAGGCAAGGATGCGATTTTGAAAGAAGTTATCGGTTTCTTCTGTATAGTTGGCAAGTCCGTTGGCAAGTCCGTTGGCACCGCCAGCAACTTGTTGTCGTTCTTCCACGGTTATCTGCCTCTCAGAAGGGTGTAACCTGACGAATTTCCTCTGTTTCCCCCATCGGAGACTTCGGCGCAAATTTGCCGTACTCTCGACTTCCCGGTATTACTCAAGGGATACAGCACCCCAGACGCCTTTCTCCTTGGCCACTTTCAGAAGCTCGTCCTCCGGACGCTCCTTGGCCCAACGCCATTTGAACTTCAGGACGTACTTCCATTGACTCGACTCAGGCACTCTAGCCCGGTAGCAGGTCGTTCCGGAGCCAACAAGGCCTTCACGGGACGCAATTGGCTGGTTCTCAAGATAGAGCTTTCCCAGAGAGGGCTTCTCTGCACTGTCGAGGATCATGTAGCTGCCGCCCTCATCCTTCTGAATGATGTTGATTTCCCCCAGGGCCTGGTCTGTCATCCGCTGGTAACTGAGAATAATGGAGATGGATTGGATAAAATCTTCCCGAAGATCGTATACGTCGCTACAGTATAAGCCAGAACGATCAAAGGTCCAAAATTCGAGCAGTGAGCCGCGTATGTAGAAGCCATGCAAGAAGAGTCGTGTAGGCTGACTGGCGAAGACCTGATGTGCCGACCGGCAGAGTCGTAATAGTCCATACTGATAACCGATGCGATCATCGCAGTAAAACTGTCCAACAACCCGAACGTGACCCCACCTTGTCTGTGAGTTGGAGGCCGGCGAACGGGGCATTGACAAGAGGAGGCGTGAACCACCGTCAGCACTATTGTCCTCGGCTTCGACGTCGCCGCTACATATATGCCAAGAGCCTCGAGCGCCGTCAAGCTCCCGCAACACATAGTCGGAAAACCATTGAAGGAAATTACCGGGTGATGGACAAGCGGGTGGAGTAGCACAATGGCTGGCGAGCCCTCCGGGTGCCTGGATTTTCAACGAAGTGTCCTGGCACGCATCCTGAAAGTTGCCGAAGTATTTTCCTACATACCCGCTCATGGGGCCCTGCATACAACCATCGATATCGTCAAGAGTTTCTTGGTCGTCTGTCGCGGAAGCGAGCGGAGTCGGCGGATAATGAACCGCCGAATTGTTCTCCATGGTTGACGGAAGACGGCAAAAGCACACACGTGACAAAGCAAAGCAACGAAAAAGATCCGATGAACAGCAGAGAGAAAGCGCAGCCTTGACAAAAGGACGAGGGGAAGCGGTTCGGAATCTCTTCTTGTCGTGCGCGGCCAAGTTTAGTCCGTTGTAGAGCCGACTGTCGGTCTGGAATCATACTGAATCAAGGCAACGTTGATTTGATTACGATGATAGAGTGGAGGCCAATCGGCGGCGTCCTCGACGGTTCGGCATTCCATTTGGCGCATGCGCCCGACTACAGCGGGCTGCAGCAGTTGTCGTACAAATTTCACCGGGCATGCACTGGCAAGCACTGGCAAGCAGGGGCACTGCGCCATTCGCCCAGCATCAGAACAGTGATATGTCACAAGTATTGACGCCTAGGTTATGATCAGTACTTTACACGCTAGGTCATCCGAGGCAATCTTCCTGTGGAGGGGAAATTTTTGGCTGGCATTAGGCAGACAAGAACGAGTGGGGTGGATGGGTCGGGCTGTCCTTCACTGCCCATCACCTTGCATCGACCAGGTTTTCGATAGGACCAGAACAACAAACAGCAACGCTGACCGCAAAGGACCAACGCACTACATCTAGACAGGCTGGGGATCTGCCTCGGGTTCGGTCCATAAAGGGGCGAGACAGCCAATTTCTCCACCGCTAGAACGTGAGTTTGTTCTATATCCATACCGTACATAATTCTGGATTTTCCAGTTTTGTTTCCATAATTGCTGTTGAGTCCGCGCTCGTCCTTTACCACCATGTCCCTCGTCAATACCTTCGTGCCATCCAGCACTTACAATACATTGCCCTTGATTAGCGAAGTTGCTAGGGCGCCCGAGGAGCACTATCAAGATCTCCAAGACCTTCGAGAATTGCTGAACAAGCACAATGTCCATGACAGTGTCAGTGTCCGTTTAATACATAAGCACTTTGACACCAATGAGGGCGAAGTCATGGTTTTTAACAAGATCTCAATACCGGGACATGGCTATGTTTAGATCATACAACCGGTTATACCTCCAAACGGCAACTATCGTGATGCCTTCAGCATCGCCCGTTCCTAGCGCGGCATATAACTAACGTTAGCTCTAGAGCGACCTTTTTCTAGAGGTTATTCCTCTAACTATAGTTATAAGTAACTATATTATAGCTACTCTTATTATAATAGAATAAGCTCTTTTATAACTATAAATATAGCCCTATAGGACGTTTCTTAATAATTATAAGCTTAGCTCTAACTAGACCCCTAATTACTATTTTAAAATAAGCTTTTATTACTAAAAGTACTTATTAAAACTTCCTCTCTCTTATTCCTTCTTTCCTTCTTATTATATATTATTCTCTATTATTATAAACCCTCTATTTCTAAATAGCCTTAACTATAATATTTTCTATTACTACTACTATAGTATTATACTACCTAACTATATATAAGAACTTCGCTACTTAGTATATTATAATCTAAGCTAAAGCCTAAGCTACTAGATTTTAGAAGTATATTAACTTAGAAAACTCTAAGGGACTTTTACGCCTAGGTAAGACCTTATTAGAAACCCTTACTCTTGATATATATATTATTAAATAAAACTAGGACTCTAATACCTAGTATTTATAAGAGAAAAGCGCTTATAATTAATATATTACTCTACTTAACTAGGAAGCTCTAGAAGAAGCTATTACTAATACTGCTTTTAGGACTACTCCTAAGTCTATTACTAGGATATAAATAATAAATAAATTATAACCCCCTTAGCCTCTAGCTACCCTAGTTATAATTAATAAGAATACTATAGGTATATAGGAATAATATCTAGAGTACTTTTATTTACTTACTATATAAGAGTCTAAGTAAACTTATAAGGACTAAGAGTTTAAATAAATTAACTATCTAGTTATAGAGACTATTACTTATAATATTAATATACCTATATATATAGAACTTCTTATTAAAAGGGATATAACCCTTTATAGCCTTATTATTAATTTTTAATATCGCTATACTCTAAGCGAGGCTAATACCCTTATTGCTATTTAAGAGGAGTATATCTAAGTCCTAGAAAAAGTAAATAGGAGTATTAATTCTAATACCTAGATTAAGGACTTTAGGGGTATCTACCTCTATACTACCTAGCTTAAGCTTCTTAAAATAAGTAGTACCCTCGCTTTAAAAACCTTTCTTTAAGTAGTAAGTTATTGCTTTATACCTACTTAGGCTAATATAAAGATTATAGATATCCTTAAATAAGAGCGAGTAGGGACCCTAGTTTCTAATATAAGCTAATATACTAATATATTTAAGGACCTCTTATATAAGGATATACTCTACTTAAGGTTATAAGGATAAAGCGCTAGGGTTTTTATAACGCTAGCTAGCTATATAAATAAGGCTAACCTATTAAATATTCCTATAACTAGTAACTTATCTAGTAGTAAATAGTACTTATATAGGTCGAGCTATTAATAGCTAAGTATTAATTATAACTACTTAGAAGCTACTTTAACTAGATATTACTAAAAGGGTCCCTATATATTAGTAATAGATATATAAGTAGCTTAGATCTATAACTAGTTAAATAATAACCTATATTTTACTAATCTTTATATTAAACTCGCTTATAAGGGCTAGCTACGCGCTATACCCTATAAGGGTAAGAACTATTAAAATAATAAAGGGGGTAATAAGGGTTTATCTAAGAAATCTAATATAGCCCCGACCTACCTTATAAATATAGTAGTAGTTACTTTTTATATAGCCCTCTTAAATAAAGTTAAGGATAATATAGTTAACTTAGACGAAGAGCACCTAAGTATCTTTATAACTCCCTACTTAGGACCCTATATATTATATAAGTTTATAGTCCTAAATAACTATAGAGGGATATACCTTATAAATAATAAGTCCCTACTTATCCCCTCCTTAATTAGGTATTATAATAGAGAATAGGTTAATTCTAGAATAGCTTTATACCTAATTATTATAAAGGGTATATAGACTATTAAGAATACTCTTAATAGCTTAAACAATACGAATATAAATAACCTTATACTCTATAATATAGGATATATAGAGAACTTTTATATTAATATTATCTCTAAAGCACTATTTTAGAAGATAGGTTTCTAGTATTTAGGGTATAACTATATACTTCGCTTTAGAACTTATAAGAATAGCGTTATAATTAAGAAACTTAATAGGAAAGTAAACCTTACTTTTTTTAAATATAAGCCTTGTTCCTTATACTCTATTCCTAAATAGATCCCCTGAAGTATTAATATTATTATTAATAATATAAACTATATACTTATAATATATAAGTATACCTCTTTTATACTACTACTAGACCGGAGCGATAACGCAATACTTTAGTACCTCTAAAGTAGCTACCTTAGCCCTAAGGCTCTAGAGTAGCTAGTATATACTACTTAGGGGGTAAGGATTAAAAGCCTAATACGCCTATAGTACTAATACTATATAGTTATATATATTAAATAAGTGATTTGAAGATAAATATCACAAGATAAGGTAATATATCCTTATTATAGGATTATATAGGATCTATTTAACTACCCCGAAGGCTTTAACTAGAACTAGTAGCTCCTTATTATTAAGGATAAATATACTAGTTAGCTCTTTATATTCCTATATATTAATAAGACCTATAGTAGCGTTATACTCGCTCTATATACCTTTAAGTAATAGGTATCTTAATAAAAGGGACTTTCTATTTATAAGATTAGATAAGATATTAAGAGGTTAGTAATTTTACTTATAAGCTATATAGGATATAAGGATTAGACCTATATAGAAGGAATAGAGGTTAAAATAACCCCTCTATATATAAAAGAACTAAATAGTAGAGGGGAACGGGCTAGTTAGGAAGTTATAACTTAAATAATTAAGATACTTACTATAGCTAGCTTACTTATAGAACTATAGGCTAAGATAGTACTAGTAGTAATAACGCTTTATAATATAAGCCTATTTAAGCGTTATAACTAGTATTCGCTAGTATAGATTAAAGAGGAGTAGTTCTACTAGTACTTTTACTAGTAGTAACCTAATAATAGAGCGACCCTAACCCGCGACCTTCGCCCTTACTAGGGATATATATATGCTTATAGCTACTATATATACCCCCTTAAGAGGGAATAAGAGAGAGGAATTAATAAGAGAGACTTTAAGGTAGTACTATATAGATATATTAAATACCTAGTAGGATACTTTCTAAATACTTATAACCTATATAGGGTCTAAATCCCTGCGTTATAAATAGTTATTATTATATAGAATATAATATTTAATAAATAGACTTTCTATATAAAAGATAAGGTAAAAGAAGCTATCTTAGAAGATATTATCCGCGAGATAATAGAAGAGATTAAAGAGCTTATATTATAAGTTAACTTTAAACTTTAGATCCTAGGTATTATAAATAAGGATAAAGCTATATTAATACTTATAACTAAATAGTTACCTATACTAACCCTCGTTCTTATAACTAAGTCTCTAAATAGAAGAATCCTAAAACTTCTAAAAAGATAGGTAGGTTAAAAAGGGGGGTAGTTATTATCCCCTAATTCTATACTAGAGCTAGATAAAAGCCTAGCTCTAATAAATAGAGTAATAAGTATAGTATATATATTAGAAATAAACTATATATATAAAGCTATTAGAGAAGTTAATATTAAAAGGGAATAGATTAAGGATTATATTATAATTAAACTACTCCCTACTTTATAATATATTTCTAAAGTAAGTAAGAGCAATAAGAATAAACCTTTAGATATAAAGCTCTTAAATCTATTAGTATAGCTATACTAAGATAGAGAGGAGAGGGCTAATACTAAATAGAGGTCTAATTAGGTATATAACTAGGAGAGTTATAGCTAAACTTATTAAAGCTAATAACTATATAATCTACTACCTAGTAACCTATAACTACGAATAATAGAAAGCAAATCCCGCTCTAGTTACTAGTTTTTACTCTAATACTATATAGAGCGGGAGTAGGTATCTAGCTTCTTTAAGACTTTTATACCTAATTAGTAGAAGGCCTTTTTAGAAGCTAATATAGGGTACTATATACTTTATAGCTATATTTATACTACTATTTATAGTGCGAAGCTTACTTATATAACTATAATAATCTATAAATATCTTACTACTAATAACCTTACTAAGCTACCTCGCTCGTAAAAGGAACTTATAAACCTCCTATAAGCGCTCTAAACTCGCTTTAAAGAAGTAGCTAAGGTTAAGATAGGTAAATTATAATAGATAGATATATAGCGCGTTATTAATTAAGAAATAATAATAAAGAGACTAATCTCTTTAAAGTAGGTATTTACTTATAAATTTAATAAGGATAACGTTCTTAATTAGTATAAAGCAAGGATCTATATTTAAGGCGATTAGTAAGAGAAGTTACCCCTTAAATAAACTTATATAGTAACCCTCGCTACTTATACCTTTAGGGTAGCGATAGTAATTACTATATAATTTAACCTCGAAGTTAAATAATTTAATATTATTAACGCGTTCCTAAACGCCTCCTAGGACCTAAATAAAAACCTAATTATTTATAAGTTATTAGATAGCTTTAAGTAGCCTAGAAAGTACGTTAAACTATGTTATACGCTCTATAGGCTAAGGGATATATTACTACTTTAATATAAGGAGTTCTCCTTAACTCTTTAGTATCTAGGCCTTATACCTATAAATAAAGACCTATATCTCTTTTAATTAACTAAGAAGAAGGTCCTCGTTATCTTCTATATAGATAACTTCCTTATCCTATTTTATAGGAATTATAAAGAAGTAGTATAGAGGGTAATTACTAGCTTAAAGGAAGTATATAAGTTAAAAGAATAAGGCTTAGTTAAATACTATCTTAGAATTAGGGTTATTTATAATTAAGTTATATAAAAGATATACCTTTCTTATAACTAATATATTAAGCAGGTTATAAAGAAGTTCGATTTATTTAACTTAAGAGGGCTAATAACCCCCTTTCTAAACTTATTATTCCTAAAGAGTAAAATAATAATAACGCTATTAGAGGTAAAGAGTTTCTAAGAGAATATTAGCTCTATACTCTATATTATTATTATAATCTAACCTAATATCGCTTTTATATATTCCCTACTCTTAAGATTCCTAATAAACCCCGCTCCTTATTACTATATTACTACTAATTAGGTTATATAATACCTATATTATACTTATTACTTTATAATATACTTTAGTAACTCAGGGGGTAAATAGGTATTACTAATTATAAGCAATACTTTATTTATAGATAATAAGGAGATATAGAGGTTATCTTAAGGGTATATAATCTCGCTCTTTAGAGGACTAATCTAGTAGAAAGCTACTTAATAAGCTATAATTATAATATTACTAATAGAAGTAGAGCTTCTAAGCCTTAAATATATTACTAAGGAGATAATCGCTCTTTAGAGACTATTTAGGGATATTACTCTTAAACTTAGCGATATCTAAAAGATTTATTATAATAACTAATAAATAATTCGTCTTATAGTAGGTAAAAAGGAATAGATCTTAACAAAGCTATAGTATATTAATACTTAGAATATATAGCTATAATAAGAATATGCTAAAGGATTATATAATATAGTATATATACGGCCTCTGGCCACTGCATAGTGATTTTACCTACTCAAGTGCAACAGACCTTCTAACTCCGCGCCTCCTGACAATATATAGCCTTCGGTCACGTGATCCTTTCCCAAGAGAGCCTCAGTGGCCCGTTCAGCTCCGATATAATTAGCCCTAGTGCGGCGCGCATCCGACTTTATATAGTAATATTTAGAGGGTTTGCTTGCGAGTAGTAGGAATATATAGGGTTCCTATATTATTTTCCTTAACTAGTAGAGGGTATAGGTTAAAATACCTATATAGTATTTCCTAAATTATACTTACGAACTAGGTAAATTTATTATAGTCTTTTTGCAAAGGGGCTGCGGCGTAATTCCGAACTTAATAGTATATATACTAACAAATAATATACTAGCTAATAGTCTTATAAAGGTTCTTAATTATAAGAAATTCGAATAGTTCTATTCGCTCCTTAATCAAAAAGATATATAGAGAATAATTATAATAAATAAGGGACGCTCTAAATAAGTATAAAAGGGCTAATAGCGCCTAATTTTTAATTAATTTATAGCTTACTAGCTAGGGAGCTTAAAGTTACTCTTATAGGAGTAAAAAGAATATAATATACCCTAAAGAGCTACCTTAAAACGCTAATTTTCTATTACCTAACCTTAGAGGATTTACTTATACTAATCTATTAGGATATTATATAAGGGTAGTAATACCTCTAGTAAATATATACTAATAAGACTATTAACTATATAATATATTATAATAGCTATATTACTAGTATATAGACGAGGTATAGGTATACCTGCGCTAACTACTAGAGTTTTAAACAAAACTAGGGCAGGAGATAGAGTAATAACGCTATATATACTAGAACTACTTATTACCTTAGGAGCCTTACCTAAACCCTTACTATTACTACCTTTCTTTATTATTATAATCTCCTCCTTCTAGATAATAATAGCTTTATAGAGCGTAGCTCTCTAATAAGTAAGGGTTTATAGGTTATATTAGAAAATAGTTATAGAAATAAAGCGCGTATAGAACCTTATCTTTCTAACTACTAGGTCCTTTAAAGTCTTAGCTTTAGTATATTAGTAGGTTATAATAGTAATAGGGGTGCTTATTTATTAATAAGGTACCTTACCCTTATAATAATAGTTATACTTACTTATTATACTAAGCGAGTACCTTCTATCTAATACGCTTAAGAGCTTACTTAGAATATATAAAAAATAGCGCTTATTAAATAGGGGTACTTATTCTACCTCTATACCTCTACTAAGGGGAGGAGGGCTAAGAGGGGGCTTTAAACCGCCCTTACTAGTACCCTCCTCCTTATTTATTTCCTTAGGGATTATAATAATAATAAGGTTAATAACGTTCTAGTATATAGTTATAATAATAAAGGGATTATAACTTACTAGGAGCTATCCTCTTAGATTACTTAGGAGGGTAACCCTAGGGCCTCTTAAGCTATAAACCCTTACTTTTAGAGCTATTTTCTATATGTTACTTCTACTTCCTTTTACTTATTATATAATATATTAATATATTATATATTAATATATTATATATTAATAATAGGAAGGAATAATATATATATAACCTTATTATTACTCTCTAGGGGAGGAGGGCGCGCCCCTCTACCCCTAGCTTTACTCTTACCTTTAGTAGTATATACCTTCTTAAGGGCTATAGCCTAGCTAGTTTTCTTTTTAAGAGGTATTTATAAATATATTAGTATATTATAATAGCTTTAAGATTATCGCGCAATATAGGCGTATATAATAAGGTTATTATTAGAACTAAAGTTAGGTATATATATAGTTATTATATTATATATAGGGAAGAGTTAAGAAGGTAGGAGGGTAGCTAGGTTATTTTATTTAGAGTTAATATAATAGTAGCTACCCTGCCTAAACTAATAAGAGATAATAGATTCTATTACCATTAGTAAGAGTTAGTAAATAAAGGGTATTATAATAATAATAATAATAGTTATAAAAAGTAAAAAACTATAACTAAACTATTTATAGTTCGCCTATACTTAATATAAATAACTTTATTTTATTATCTCTTTTATAAATAGGCTTATTAATAGGTTATTTATATATATATTGCTTTATATTTAGGTATTTTAAGGGATATTATATAGTTAGGCGCTTTTTTAGCTATTACTATATCTAAGGGGGTATATTATAATACTTTTAGTATTACCCGTTCCTAGCGTAGTATATAACTAATATTAGCTCTAGAGTAACCCTTTTCTAGGGGTCGTTCCTCTAACTATAGTTATAAGCGACTACGTTATAGCTACTCTCGTTATAATAGAATAAGCTCTTTAGTAACCATAAATATAGCCCTATAGGACGTTTCTCAACAGGGCCCAAGTAGAGGGTGCTCTAGGAGACGAGCTCGAGCCTACGGACCTCACGTTAGCTCGAATGCGAATCAACGAGGCCGCAGATGAGCTTGACGCAATCCGTCTACGGTGCACTCGTGTTGGAAAGGATAGAAGAATCAAGGCCTGCAAACTTGGATAGTTCCTACTGCAAAAAGAACTACAGCAGTATCGTCGCAAGGTCCATAACGCGAGAGAAAACCTCTAGCTCGCCGTGTCGACCCTCTATCTAAAGAAAACATCGTAAGTATATATTATTATCACAAACTAGTGCGGTGCAGAGTAATAGAGTTAGTATAGTTAGGTATATCTAAGGTTAAATATTCTTCTCTAGCCCTCTAACTATTAAATAAGGGCTTAGAGGACTTATCTAAGGGTTACCTAGTGCCTCCCTATAGCCCTAACTCCTATAGACTTCCCTAACTTAGCCTACTAAGCCCTTTTCCTTATAATATTATCCTAGCTTATAATACGATCCCCCCCCTCTAAACTAGTCTACCCTTAGACTAGTTTACTCTATAGTTATCTAGAGGGTACTTAATACCTCCTTATAGGACTTTATAACCTCTTAGTTTCTATAGGTCTAGAATTTAATATCCCTTATTCTAATTATATAACTTTTTCTTAAATAGCTAGGTTATTTAGAGGAGTAGTTAACTAGTAGTAGGGTATCTATCCTCTACCCTAGCTACTCTTATAGCTCTTATACCTAAGTAATAAGGGATTTTATAGCTTAGAGGAGTAATAAGCTAGTAATAAGATATACTTATACTCTAACTATTCTTATAGCTTTATTAAATAGGTTAGAAACTACCTAGTAGTTATTTAGATAGCTATAGCTAAGTTCCCTTATAAGGGTTACTCCTTCCTTTATAAGGCTATACTAAAATATACTCTTATTTAGGCTTATTTTAATTACTTTAAATTCGCCCTTAGAATTATAATATTTTCTACTTATTACTATATTTTTAATACTTTTATAGGAGTAATAAAAATGTTCTCCCTTTAGGGATAAAGAAGGTCTTTATTATAATATAGGGGGCTACTAGTAGTTATCTAGTAGTTATCTAGTACTTCCCTATACTTAGTAAAGTTAGCTAAAGCTAAATAATATAATAATCTAGAGATTATCCTCCTTTAAGCTATATAAAAGCTTAGTTTTAGTATTAAGTTAAAAACGTATAAATATTATTTAAAATTTCGCTCTATTAAAATCTCTTTTTCTTACTTCTTTAGATTTATAATACTAATACTACTAATAACTTACTATTAGCTTCCTACTCCCCTACTAATAACTTTATTTTAATTACTATATAATAAATTTATTATTATATTATCCTCTACTACTAATACTACTAACGCTACCCCCTACCCTACTACTACGCTAGATACTACTAGTATCCCTATAATAAGTAAGCTCTAGGCATGCTCCTATTACTACTACTTCTTAGCGTAAGCGAAGTAGGAGCTACCTATAGATATAGATACTAAGCTTAAGCTCCTTATAAGCTTAATTATATACTTTAAGAGTAATAATAAGTATATAGTCCTTAGCTAGTACTTAGCTAATACTTATTTAGTACTCTATTAGCTTTAGGCTCTAAATTACTTACTAATTTATAGGTTTATTACTAATTATTTATTTTTTAAGCGCCTCTACTAGATATAAGCGTTATATTAAAATAGGTAATAGAAAGGCTTATATTAATATAAGTTTTACTTATTATTTTCTAGTTCTTAGCTACTAACTCCCTATAGCTTACTTATTATATAATAAGCGCTATTAATAAGCTTAAGCGCCTAATAGATAAGGGCTATTCTAAGCTTAATATTTAGGTATAGTATACTAAAAATAAAGTAGGTTATCTAATACCTCCCTAGTACTTTATTATTAGTCTCTAATTATATATAGGAGGAGATCCTTACTACTTAGCTTATAATTAAGAAGGCCCTCTAAGCTAAGAAGAATAAAGCTAATTTTATACTTAAGAAGTATAAGGCTAAGGAGGTAGAGATCTCTATAAAATTAGAGGATTACTAAGTAGGTATTTTAAAGGAGGCTACTACTTATTAGTAGCGCCTTACTAAAGAGGCTAAGAAGTAAACTAAGTTATTATATAAGTAGTATAAGGAGCTTACCTATTACTATATTATAATAGAGTAGCTAGTATAGAAATAGCTAGTAATATAAGAGGTATAAGCTAAGCGCGCTAAGGAGTTACTTAACTTTTATAATAAAGTTATAAGTTTATTTAAGCCTTATTAGTACCTCCCTAGTGCTTTACTAATTACTATTTCTAACTTAAAGTAGAATTATAAAGCTTTAGCTATTATATTTATTATAAGGGGAGATAATAATAATAATAATAATACTAAGGGCGCTAGCGCCTAGTAGACTTAAAATTTTTAGGAGCACCCCTAGTAAGCTACTAATAACCTCTAGGTAGTAGTTAGTTATTTTTAAGTATTTTTCTAATCTCTTTTCGCCTTATTAGGGGCCTTCGGGCTAGTGAATTAAGATACCTAGCTAGCGTACCCTATTTCTACCTAACTACTAGTTATCTATTAAGTTATTTATTAAATTATATAGCGATTATAATGCTTTTACTTATAACTAGGCTTTATAATCGCTTTATAAGTTTATTAATATATTATATTATAGCTCCTATAAATTATCTAGTTCGCTATAGCCCTTCTATTTAATAAGGTACTAATAGTTATATCTAGGGCCCCTATAGGTAATAATATAATCTACTATATAGATATTATTATTATTATTAATTAGGATATCTCGTAGTAAAATAGCTAAGCTAAAAAAGGGTTCTAATTGCGTAAGCGTGAATATATTATAGATTTAATATTTTTTATCTACTTATAACTTATACGCCTATCCCCTATTAATTACTTATTAGATCCTAAATAGGCCTAGATATTTATTAGAAAGTTTATAAAAGGGCTGCCTCTACCTAATATTTTTAGTTAAAAGTAGGACGAGGTCTCTTATAGTAAAAATAATAGGGGTTCTCCTCTAATTATAGAACTTATTATATATTTTATTATACTTCTAGAGTAAGTTAGTAATAGCTAACCTCTAGGTAAGTAGGCTATAGATTCTCTTATATACTACTAGGACTAAAACCTTTAACTAAGGTTTAATATTATTAGGCTTATAAGGGGAATATCCTATTAGTAGTTTAGTAGGTAACGTCTTAGTAGCTTTATAGTAGTAGTTATTATAAATAAATTAGGCTAGGTTAAGCTATATTACTTAGTTATCCTAGTTAATATTATAGAAAGTCCTTAAAAAGTGCTTAATACTCTAGTTCTAGCGTTTTATTTAGCTATTAGTTTAGGGATAGAAAGTAATACTAATCTTCTTCTTAATAACTAGTAGGTAGTATACTTTAGACTAGAAGTTACTAGTAAATAGCGATCCCTAATTAGATATAATAGCTTCTAGGAGCCTAAATATAAGGAAGATATATTTAGTTAGTAATATAGCTAACTTATTAGTAGTAAGTAACTCCCTAGTAGGGATATATAGGGAGTATTTTATAAATTAATTAATAACGATAAGAATACTATTATAAGGCTTATTTTTAGTTATAAGTAATAATAGTAATTTAGTAATAAAGTTAATTAATATTTACTCGAAGGGCTTAGTAAGTACTAGTAGGGGCGCGAGTTTGCTATATAGGAGGTAATATCTTAGTTTTATACGCTAGTATATTATATATATCCTAATATATTCCTTTATATTAGTCCTCTATGCGTTCTAGAAAACCGATTTTCTAATCCTCTTTAGTATCTTAATAACCCCTTAGTAACCTCTAGATAGTTTATTATAGAATACTCTAAGGGTTTTATTCTAAAGTCGGTAGTTATTAGGGATATATAAGCCCTCTTAGTATCTTAGGATACTAGAGTTATCTAGTAACTACTTTATACCTCGTTATTCTTACTCCTTATTAATATAAAAGGAGTCCTTTTATTAGGCTTCCTTAACTTATTCCTAGAGCGAGGGTATAAGTTATTCTAGTGAGGTATCTAGTAATTAGGCGCCTTATTACTACCTAATACCTACCCTCTAGATAGTAGTATTATTAAAATATTATAAGAAGTCTTATAGGAGCGAGTCCCTAGCTTTATTAGTTTCTATATCTTCTAAGGTATAATTAGGTCTTTATAATAAACTATTAGCTAGGTTATAGTAACCTAGCTAGTATTTAATTTCAAAGTTAAATATTAATAGGTCCTATAATAGCTAAGCCTAGTAGCTACTAAGTATCTTTTTATTAGCGAGGTATTAATAACCTAGGTAGTTAGTAATAAATCGGATATAATACTAGGAGTAAAGTAAGTAATACTACTACCTTACTACTACCTCCCTAATAGCTAGTAGCTTTATCTCTAGTATATTATAATATAATTATACGCCTTTAAGCTTCTAAGATATAAATACTACTAGTTTCTATATATCCCCCTCTAGCTAGCTAAGTATTACCCCTATTATAAAGTCTAATATATTAGTTTTAACTTAAATTAGGAGTATAGAATTAAAGTAGCGTAATATAAGCGCTTTTATAAATAAAGCGCAGAGCTAGTAGAAAGTAACTAGTACCTCCCTAGTTATTACTAGCTATCTCTTAGCTATATTAGTAAGTTAGTTAGTAAGTAGGCTATAAATCTTAGAGTAGTTCTTAATAAATCTCCTATAGAACCCTATAAATCCTAGAAATTATTAAATCTCTTATATTATAATAAGTACTAGCTATTTAGCTATTACCTAGACCCTCTTATATTTTATAGTAACTCTATTTACTAAGACTATAAACCTAAGGAATTTAATCTCCTCCTTATAAAATTTATACTTATTAGGGTTTATATAGAGGCTATTAGCTTCTAACTAGGTAAGTACCTATCTTATAGCTTCTATATAGGAGTCTATATTATTAGTAAAAATTAAGATATTATCTAAATATATTATATAAATAATATTAACTAAGCTTATAAATAACTTATTAATAAATATCTAGAAGGTAGCGGGTATATTAATAAGCCTAAATAGTATAACGTAATATTTATAGTAGCTATATTATATATAGAATACTATCTTCTACTTATCTCCCTCCTAGATCCTTACCTAGTAGTATATATCCTTAAGGTTAAGCTTAGTAAAGTACTTAGCTCTAGAGAGCTAGTTAAAGATCTTATTAAATAGAGGGAGGGGGGTATAGTTCTTAGTAGTTACTTAATTAAGCCCCTAGTAATCTATATATAACCTTAACTTACCTCCCTTCTTTAGGATAAATAAAATTAGCGCCCCTACTAGGCTTACTAATAAGTAAATCTATCCCTTCTATAAGGCTTTATAAATATAATCCCTTAATTCTTCTAACTCCTTTCTAATTAGTAAGTAAATAGGTTTAAATAGAGGCTTAGTTCTAGGCTCTAGGTTAATAGAGTAGCTCCTAGTAATCCTAAACTCTAGCGTAGTTCCTACTAAGTTAATATTAAATACTTTCTTAAAGTCCTAGTACTCTAATAGGATATTTATTTTAATCCCCTTAGTATCCTTAGGGTCTTAGGTATCCTCCTAGTAGCTAGTAGTTAATATATAGTTAACCTATAGTACCCCTATAAATACTACTCTCGCTTTATTCTTAATACGCCTAAGTTTCTTTATAGTTATAATAAAGCGGATACTCTTCTTATATAGGGGAAAGGTCTAGCCTAACCCCCTCTAGTTAAGGTTAAGGTACTCTATTATATACTAAGGGATCCCTAGGATAGTATTATAACTATTACTATTACTAATCTTAAAATTATATAAAGCTATCTACTAAATACCTATATTATTAGTTATTTAAGTTACTAACTTCTATATATTATAGTTAGGTCCCTTAGATACCTATATTCCCGTAATAGGTTCTAACTTATTAGCCTCTAGTTAGGTATTAGTTATAATCCTCTAGTTTATAATATTCTCGTTAGCCCTATAATTAATAAGCGTAGTACTAGTCTTCTAGCTACCTATAACTTAGACCTATATTATTACTTTAATATAATATAGCTAGTTACTACTCTATTAAACCGCTTGCGTTACTACTTAGTCCTCCTCTAGTTATTTATTAGGGTAGGGTTTCCCTTTATAATAGGGGTAGCTATACTTCTTATAGTATAAGTACCTTAGCGCGATATAGCCCCTTTTCTTATAACTATAATAGATAATCTCCTTCCTAGTATCCTAGTCCTTAGTATCCTCCTAGTAGGTATTAGTATTACTATAGCCTAAGTAAGTTTGCTCTTTTAAGGCCTTAGTTAGTCCCTCTAGGTTAGTAGGTTAGCCCTCTAGTTATTACCCCTTATTATTAGCCCCCTAGTCCCTTATTAGTACTTTATATATCTATATATTAACTATAAGTTCGGTATTTCTAGCCTTAGTATTAAGGTTAAGCTGCGATTTTAGTAACCTATTTGCTATAACGTAGTATTAGAGCTTAGGATCTAGCCTAGCTACTATATTAGCTACCTAGATCTCCTCTAGTTACTAGTAAGGGCTCTCTACCTTAATCCCCTTATAATAGTTAATAAAGCTCTAGTATAACTATCCTAGTTACTAGTAGGCTTATTTAAGCTAGGTTTATATATTAAGGGTCCTAGACCCTATATTAGCTATACTATTAGCTAACTAGTCCTTTATTACTGCCTAAGTAATATCCTTCGCTTTATTATTATAATTAATAGAGAGGTATAAGGTCTATTACTTTATTACTAGCCCCTCTAGGTACCTAGTAGTAAATAGTACTTTTTCAAGGTCTAATATAATCTTATTTATCTTAAACTACGCGTTAAGATTAAATATAAATTAATTAAAGTTAGTCTAGGTACCCCCTTTATACTTAAGTATTAGAAGATACTTCCCCTAGAGCTCTAATTAGTACTTCTTTAATTTACTACTAATAACTACTTAGTAAGTAATAAGGTTACTTATTAGAGTTAATAGTTAGCTAGCCCTTAAGGCCTTAAGATATTCCTATTTATACTTTAGCTACCCCTTCTTTTCTTCTTCTTTAATAATCTAATCTAATTTAGCCTCTATTAATTAACTACCTAGTCTTTTACTAGTACCCTTATTACTATTCTATTTAGTAGGTATCTTATTCTATATTTAGCTATTTAATTACTCCTAGCTAGTAGGGGATCCTAATAGTAATACTATATTTATCTCCCTAGTAAACCTATAAGTAGGTATTATATTATTATATATTATACTACTCTAATAGTCTATACCCCTATTAATATAGGTATAGGAGAAGAACGTATTATAAACTAGTATAATATAGAGTAATAGAGTTAGTATAGTTAGGTATATCTAAGGTTAAATATTCTTCTCTAGCCCTCTAACTATTAGGTAAGGGCTTAGAGGACTTATCTAGGGGTTACCTAGTACCTCCCTATAGCCCTAACTCCTATGGACTTCCCTAACTAAGCCTGCTAAGCCCTTTTCCCTGCAATATTATCCTGGCTCGTGACAATCATTCATATTTGGATTATACCCTGGTCACTAATTAATATGTTTTGAAGTCTTATTAATCGAATCGCTTGCGAATCGAAACCTTTGCGATCCAGTCAACCAAAGGTCCCACGAGCAGTGAACCGACGGCTGTCCTAGAGACTGAACCAGACTGTACTACGGAAGACCGGGTTGCGCAACGTCAAGCCCAAGGGAACACCATTCAAGGTCTCGAACATAGCATGAAGCAGCTGGTGGTGTCAGACCGTTCCAATCGAACGACGAAGGATGGCTTATCGACCGAAACCGATATGGTTGTCTTTAAAGCCAAGCTTGGAATGTCGGGCCCGTGCCAAAAACCCTGTCGATGTCGTTGCCATGCCTCTTATCCGTCTTCCGTCCGCTCTCCGGCCTGAACTAGGAACTTGATAGGCTCACTCTTCATGACGTACAGCCAACACCTTTTTTTTGGTTCCACTGTTACGTGTACTGAGTCTACGTGCAATGGAATTAGGAAGGTCTCTACAACCTTCACTTACCGATTCCCGGCGTGGTTATGCTCCCGACTTATCTCGATCCAAATTGCCCAGAACAAGTTGTTCGGCCTAGGCGCCTCGCTTCGACCAGTAAGAATCGTCCCTGGCTATGATATGACGGTGGCGGCTATACTGGGGTGGGATAAGGCGACAGCACAGCGTGCCATGCTCGAATATGGTTCGATATATCCAAACGATCGGGTCGATAATGAACATAGCATGTTAGAGGTACGAATAACGACTGCTTTTTCAAATCTGTATCCAGAAGTTTCATTTTACTAACGCAGAGCTTCGTATGATAGATGGCTCTACAAGCGACAGTGGTCGACTGTTTAGAGTTTGTTGTTAAATTGTGGAATGAGCAACTTCGAGGGGAGACGTATGACCCGTGAGTGGGCTACAACACTGACGGACGTAGACGAGGCGTATCATAGCTAACCAAATTCCTAGAATGTGGTACTTCGCCGTAAATAGAGAACTCGGGCGCGATTCAAACATGCCCGCTAAGAAAGCAGAGATACTCCGTGTCATAGCCTCATTTGGTGAAGATCTCGTTGACGCGAGACAGAACAAGGCGCACGAAGCTGCTTATCTAGTTGACGACGTCGAAATCAAGAAACAAATCAATTTCACGGTACAACAATATCCATGGGCCATAGATCAGTGGAATCACGAGGGTCGCGCACCATTGCATGTCGCTTCAGTGAAGGGTAATATCACTGCTGTCAAAGAGCTGATTCGCTTGGGTTGCAACAAAGAACTACCGAATTTTGTTGGGCAAACTGCCCTGATGGAAGCTGTGTTTAATGGCCATGCTGATATAGTCCAGTATTTACTTGACGCTGGTTGCGAATTGAACAAGGATGCGGAAGGTTGGACGCCCCTGCATAACGCTGCGGCTAGCAGGCGTGCGTCTGAGATCAATCCCGAGGGAATTGTGGCCATGCTCCTGTCAGCTGGAGCTTCGGTCTCTTCATGCACGGTTGACGGAAACACAGTTCTTCACGTTTTGCAATGCGATGTGCTAGGACATGCTACAGGGCCGTTCGTGGAGGCCATATTACGATTGCTGCTAAAAGCTGGGGCCAACATTAATGCCAGAAATAGATATGGAGAAACCCCGTTAGCCCATTCCCTCTTCTTCGATCGACCAGAAGCCACAAGATGTCTCATCGAGGCTAGTGCTCGTACTGAGAACCTGTGCATAGGTCTGGGTATCTTGCATTTAGTGGCAGCGGCTGGGCGGATCAAAACTCTTCGGTATCTTACAGATATGAGGCTCCCCAAACTGCATACGGAGGAGAAAACAGACGATGGCTCAACGCCTTGGGACGAATTCATCTACTGTCTTTACGCTCCTGAGTGGTGCCTGGGCAATCATAGACGCCCAACATCAGATGAGGCGGATGCGTTTGTCAGTCTCTACAAGGGAATGAGAGACCGAAACCTGCAGGCCGATATCGAGAAGCTGCAGCGGGCGCGCGATCACCTTAAACATGAGAGCTACCGAGGGGCCGCCGCAGCAATACAGGCTTTGGTCGATGAAAAGCAAAGTTGGAAACAGTGGGACTCGCTACGCACATACAAGACAATCCATCTTCAGATCCGGGAGAAGATGTTGGAAGCAGCGATTGAATCAATCGAGGAGAATGTCGAGGTGCTGCAAGAGAAAATGGAGGAGTCACCTTGGGACCAAGATTTGCACTTCGATTACCTCAAGGACCCAGAATCAGACGAAGAGGTCGAGGAGGACGAAGAGAGTCTTGAGGGATCCGAGCAGCAGCTATCCGACCAGGAGTCGTATTCCGACGGCGTTGAAGTCTCGGGCTCGGACGAAGATGCCGAGGAAGAAGAAGAAGCTCTCTGGAGCAGCGATGTTGGCCGAGAAGACACGATGTAGCAGAGATGAAAAAGTGGTGCGGGTTGACTCAAAGATTGGGAGCGGTTGCTGTTCGTTACTATCGGTTGTGGCTTATTCATCTATTATCAAAGACGTCTGTTTGTTCGAAGCAAATCTCACCCAAGAGTCTAAGACACCGGTTTGTTTTCAATTCGCACGAGCCGCTGAGTGAGATCATACATGAACCACATATTTATGCCCAAGAGCTCGGGGTAATGGGCATCCAAGGGGCTCAATCTACATTACCAAGTTATTGACTGGTAGGTAGTATGTCGGACGGCCGCATGGATGATGTCGGTATCCACGACCAGAGATATACATCGCGCCGGATAAATCGAACGAAAACCAGCCACCAAGCGGACCCCACCAGAACCGTGGACGCCCATTCATACTCCCTACATACCATCACACATCACATCGATTTGTTCACGAATTAAGAAACCTCTCTCTCCCATTGAACCATTCTAATTTGACAAAACACCTCTAAAACCCCAACAAATAAAGAAAAGACTGCGAGGGAAGGGAAACCAATCTGAAGCTTCAGGGTATCAGTATGTGACAAAGACGGACGACGCGAACCCAACCCTAGGCCCGATTTCCCCCACCATTCTGCCTCCCCACGACACGAGGCAAAGAAAAGCATGATACGCTGCCATTTTTGCAATTGAAATTATGCTCTGTAATGTTCTGTTGACGATGATGATCATCCCCGACGATTCTAAAGAACACCCGAGGACAACGAAAAAGACGGCGGTAAGACGCTCTCAAAGTCTTTTACAAAGGAGAATATAGAGTTCCGTTACGCTGGCCGGAGCCAGACCATGTGATTTTATCTCTCCACATCTCCCGCTTTCCACTGATAAGGCTCACTAAGCTTCGACCATCAACTGCTCACCCTCCTCTAACAGCTCCGTAACCTTCTTCAGGTTGTCAATCAAACTTTTTCCGAGACCGACGAGGAGCAACTTCTCGGCGTTGGCAGGCAGGCCGAGGTACGTGGGCGGCTCGCGCTCGGGAAGCTTGTGGATCCACGTCATGAAGTCGGACAGGGAGGTACCCGACGGGACTTCGAGGCTACTCTCCTGGCCCTCTGCGGCTTCGACGAGCTTGTGTCCGACGTCGTAGGCGGACGGCGTGAGGAACGAGTGGACAAGCTGGTTGAGTTGTTTGAAGTCGCCCTCGTTGTCGATCTTACCGCCGTAAGTCTCCGTGACGAGGTAGCGGATCATCTCCCACGGGATGCTCTGAGGCGCAATGTTCGTGCGGGTGCCTGCAGCATTCTCGATCCAGGTGTCGATGATGAATGCGGAACATTCGTACTAAGATCTGTCAGTGTGATTTCATTCGCAAGGGGTCTTCTTGGATAACTTACGTCACTGTCGTTGAACTCCCAGAAGCCCTTCCAACCCAAGTTGGGTGCATAGCGCAGACGCTCCTGAACGACGGCGTGCAAGAACGCGAGCAGCAGGTAAAGTCTGGTACGCTCGACGGGTGCATTGGTGGCTCTTGTGGACAGGGAAGACATGGAGTCCTTCATGTTGGCGCGGACACCGGCAGGCTGCTCGTACAT
Source organism: Colletotrichum ledebouriae (assembly GCA_036785755.1). NCBI lineage: Eukaryota > Fungi > Ascomycota > Sordariomycetes > Glomerellales > Glomerellaceae > Colletotrichum > Colletotrichum ledebouriae. The sequence continues at coordinate 45,617 of JAVHLU010000245.1, read as the reverse complement.
GAGAACTCTCGAGGCGCGAAGCAGGTTGACGGGGATCTTCGGACTCGACTCCATCGACAAGAACAGTCTGAAATCAGAGTGAGGATTGAGCGACTCCATGCGCTTCTCGAGACTCTGAAGCCACGTGGGTGCGAGATGCACGTTCTTGACCAAGACCCAGTTGCCGAGCTGTGCGGCGTTGCTGACGGCCTTGTCGGCGGTTGCGAGGCCTTCGTTGGAACCCATGGCAATGTTGGTGCACTTGACACGCATCCTCTCGACGAGATTGTCCACCTTGTAACTGGCATCGAAACCAGGGCTGGAGACCAGAGAGATAGGTCTAGTTGCAGGTACCTGGCTGACGGTTTCCTTCAGGTCCTCAACAACGTCGAAGATGTCGGCGCCAAAGACGAGAGAGACGAAGCGCTCAGCAGCTGGAACGAATCTGTCGAGGCGGAAGAGCTTGACGAGGAGGAGAGACTGCAGAGCCTGGTCGAAAGGCTCGACGTTGTCCTCCCAAATCTTTGGCACGTAGTTCTCTGCCAGTTCTTCTGAGAAGAACTTCTCCCATTGCTCGTTCGTGATGTGTTCCAACTTGTCCTTGAGCATGCTCATGCGACCAGCCCTGGCGCAAGCCTCTTCTCTGGCACTCTCGTCGGTAGAGAGATCCTTGCCCTCCACGCGATCGTCGAGGATGACGTCTATCAACGTCTTGTCCATCTTGTAAGGCGAAGCCTGTGCAAGCAGCATGGCCAGCGTGATTCGGTCCTTCTGAAGCAAGCCGAGCGCAGTCCGCTTGAAAGCATTGACGAACAGGTCCTTGACGATAATGTCGCGTCGGATGTCGTGGTTGGTTTCGTTCGCAAGATTCTTGTTGCCGTGAAGGACAGAGTGGAATATGTCGAGGAAGTACTGGAGCGAGAACTGGTAGAAGTGGTTGAGATAGTGAAGTTGCTCCAGCACTGCAAATATGGTACTGCAGGAACGAGCTATGATGCTGTACTGCTGAGTAATTTCCTCCACCTCGGCCATGACGCCCTCGGTGTTGCTCATCTTATCCGTGATCTCTGCTGCTTCCGTCTTCAGAGTCTCCAGCGTCTCAATAACGTTGTCATCGTCGAGGATATTGCCGCGAGACTCGTTAAGGGCTTGAAGAAGGCGTTTCTCCAACTGTCTGAGATGGATCTTGAACTCGCCCTGAAGCTTGATGAGGTTGGATCTTCGCTCATCGACATCGGGTCTCTCCGACTTCAGCACCTCATCAAGTGACTGGGTCTGGAGACTGCTCTGCGTAACAGTAAAGTTGACGAAGGTGGTACGAGAGCAAATATCGGGAGCAAAGGTGGCAGACGGATCGCGGGTCGACAGATAGATCTTGAAGGATGGAGAGAAATCGATCTGCTGCTTGCCAAGCTGGATAAGAACACGTCCTCCAGTCTTCTGGTACTCCTTATTCAAGACCTGATTGAGAATCGGGTCGAGGTACTCGGCATCCTGAATCAAGATGGGGTTACCGAAACGCAGCGAACTCTCCAATTGCTTGGTGAATGAGTCGTCCAAGAAACTGGTGACAGTAAGGCGGCGATCCTTACTCTCCTTCTGCAGGAACTCGGTGACTCTGCCGGAAGGATCGATGATGAGAGGGTAACGGTTGAACCGCTTGAGGATGATGGCATTCTCCGTGCAAAGATCATCAACCGGCAGGCTGTTCTCCTGCCAACTGAGGCGCTCATCGGCAGTCGACAGATACTCGGTGACTGGGTTATGGGGCTTGTAGTGAATACCGGAGAGCTGAAGCTGGTGAAGCCAGTCGTCCATCATCGACTTGCGGAAAGTCTGGTCGTAGAGACCGCTGTAAGCGAGGAAGGCAGCCGCAACGAGGACGTCGCCGACGAGGGTGCTGATTTGAGTCTCGAAAGACTTGCTGCCCTCCTCCCAACGAACTCTCTCAGACGAGAGGCTGTCAAGCAGTTTGACACTTCGATCAACCTTGAACTGGACCTTGGACATCTCGGACTTGATAGCTTGGGTCTCGCTGATGAGCGCGGCGTACTCCGTCTTGTACTGAGCGATGCTGGACTCGAGGGCGTTGATGGTGTTCTCGACAGCCTTGGCCTCTGCCTTGGTTTGGAGAGCTTGCTCCTCGAGCTGGCCGACCTCGTCTCTGAGAGGGCCGACACGATCCAGAATCTCAGAGTACGAGACCTGTGCCTCAACCCACTGCACCAGGGGACCGCAGGCCTTGGAAGCACGGTTGACCTTGTCGAAAGTGAATTCTGGGTTCGACAAGAACTCTTTTCTCATCTTGAGACGCAGGGGCTTGGTCATGTTCCTCTCGTTGTCAAAATTGACAATGCTGGCAATGAAATCATCGCGACGGATGATACCCTGGATCATCTTCCAGTCATTGACCTTGTGTCCCAGTAGAGCGCAAACAGACTCGAGAGCCAGTCTGACGCCGTTAGGGGGGTTACCCATGGATCGAACTTCCGTGAGGTGCTGGCGTTTAATGTTGCTAACACTAGCCCTAGCTTCCTCGACGGCGGGTTCGGCTTTGGCAAGATCGTCCAACACAACCTTCTTCCGCGAGGCGACCTCGGCCTCCTGCTTCTCCAAGGCGACCTGAATCTCTAAGGAAGTGTTCTTCCGCTGCTCAGCCTCTCGCTGGTCGGCAACCATGCGCTGCAGCTTCTCGTTGGCCTCGGCATCCTTCTTCTCGAGCTGAGACTTCTTCTCGGCAAGGCTGACTCTGAGGTCGCGAACCTTGTCGACAGTGTCTCTAAGCTTCTCGAGACCGACATTAAGATGGCGCTGCTGTTCTTCCAAGTCCTCACGCTTCTCGTTGTACAGCTTGACATACTGGGCAACGAAGTCCAAGAAATGTCTCGGCGTGAGGAAGGTAACCTTGCCCTGCTGCTTGAGGAGCTTGGCATTGAACCGCTGGAGGGAGTAGTGGATGTAAACCATAGAGTTGACGATGGTCTCGCGGTGCGTCGGCGGCAGTTGAAGTCCGCGGTAGGCCACTGGGATAGTATCAGGCGCCTGGAAGTTGGGTCGATCCAGATCCATTGACGTCGTGAGCTCGTGTCCGACCTGAAACAGGGCCTGATCCGACCAGTCACCGAACCAGTTGAGCACGCAACGGTTGAACAAGGCTGGACTGGTAGCGGCCTTGGACCCGAGACCGTCTTCGGGCGGGTTCATTGTGAAGACAACGTGCAGGTTCTTGACAATCTGCTGAGTGAACCACTTGTACAGCTCCTCTGGCGAATCGAGGTGGAGGTTCTGTCTCTGGGCACCTTCCTTGCAAGCCGTCATGAGTGCGGCGAACTCGTCTCCCTCAAAGAGACCGGGTACCTCAGCGTTGGCAAGCAGGGTGTTCATTCTCTCGAGGAAACCGGAGTCGAGAACGTTGGATTCGTCCATGATGAAGCAGATCTTCTCACCCTTGCAACCGCAGCGTCGGAGGACATCTCGGAGATCATCGTCAAAGTCTTCGGCGGAGTACTTGCCGTGTACCTTGATCTGGAAGACCTTGAGACCGTTCATCCAGGCGACGAAACGAGAAAGTGTGGTCTTTCCACTACCGCTGACACCAATGAGGATAAGATGACCTTGGGGTTGTCTGAAGACACGGTCGATGCGAAGGACGTGCTCCAGGACATCGTTGAACAGGATGAGCGGAACGTCGACCTCTTCTTCGCAGAAAGTCTTGAGTCTGGCCTTGACGAAGTCGCGGAGTTGCTCGCGGTCAACAGGGACGTAGTTCTTCGAGAGCCAGTTGGAGAAGAGAATAGGTCCGCCAAGAGCCTTGGAGTCGTCGATGGTGGGGAAGAGGTCAAGAGCAATGCGTCGCACGGCATCGTCGGTCCACTGCCGTTCGTCTTCAGCAACAAGACGATCCTGGAAGAGGCGAAGAGCTTCGTGCGCCCAGATACGGACGAGTCCCTCAATTGAAAGGGTCTCCAAGGGCCTGATGGCCTCGTAAATACCACGCACCCACCTCGTCAATTCACGAGGACTGTATACGTAGTGGGGCTGGATCTTGGGAGTGAACCTCTGTTGAGACTCAAGGTAGAACTTGACCATTGCTTGAGTGAGTGGCTCAGAGTAGCCGCGCAATGCCGGAATGATCTTGATTACGGCAGAGTTGAAGGTGCCGTAAATTTGGAGCAGAGAAAGTTCTCCGGGATAATCGACCATGATGAGAGGGGCGTGGCGAAGGAATCTGGCGCCGAGGGGAGTACGGCCGGCATCGGTGGGAGGGTTACAGGCACCGACGAATTGGATTCGGTCAAGCGTGACCCAAGACTTATCCGACGTTCTCCAGAATCCGTTATGTTCAACCAGCTGGCGAAGGAAGGAGATGGCTCTCTGGGTTCCGTATTTGTCGGGGGCAGGCAAGTTGATTTCATCACAGAAGATGACGAGCCATCTACCAATCTGGGTGGGGGAGAGCATGACTCCGTTCAAGGTCTTCTTGTACTCGCAGTATTGCTCAAAGGTCTTGATCAGAAGATCGGGAGTGGTAGCGCTGGAAAAGTTCAGGCCGACAACCTCCATGTTGGGAAGCTTGCGAAGAGCGCTGAAGAGCGTCATAGTTTTACCCGAACCGGGAGGACCGCAAAGAAGCAGAGGCTTGTGCTCAGCCAGCCAAGAGTAAAGGACATCCTCGTGACGGACGGTATCGAGCGTAGGGATAACAACGTCGGTCTGAGTGATGGAGTGGGTGTTGACTTCAATGGTAGGCACCTGGTTCTGCCAAAGAGACCAGTCGGCCTGAGGCAGGGTGACATCGAAATCAATAAGTGAGCTGGAACCGTCCAAGGGCGGGTTGCCAAAGCTGGCCAAACCACCAACAACGTCTCCGAATGACTTTCTGTCATTGAGAGGGCAGTCACCTGTTAGGGCCCAGACCAAAGCAAGGAGGAGCTTCTTGGATATGAAAGCCTCGACCTGCTCAGGGTCCAAGGGGAAATCGGTGTGCTGAGCATTGTACTCGATCATGTCGCGCACCGCCTTGTTCAGAAGAGAAAACAGAGTGTTCAGAACACGCGCAACGGTGAAGTCCATAATGTGGTTGAAGCCCTCCGCTTCCTTGAGCGCGTTGACAAGGAGTTCCTCCCCGCTGAGGTAAGCCTTGAGTAGATCGGCGACCTGAGCCTGAACTGCCAGGGCCTTGGCCGGGCTTTGTCCAGCGCCGACGCTATCCTCGTCAAGATCTTCGAAAGGCTTGATGCGCAGAGTTTCAAGGTAATGATCTAACATCATGGTAGGGGAAACGGTATCCTCACTGAACCAGACCATACCGCAACGACTGACGGTGGCAAGGGTTGCGTACTTCAAGGTCTCGACTTCGAACATGATGCGAACGTTGGGAGGCAGGTTGAGACGCTCACCGTTGGGAAGGGTGAGAAGCTTGTTGTCGTCCAACACACTGTTCAAATTCTCAACCCATTCGGGGTCGACATCACCGTCAAAGACGATCCAGTGGCGCTTTGAGTCCTCGCCTCTGAGGTTGTCGACGATCTTGCGAAGAATGCTAGTGAAAAGACCGTCTGTCCACTCTCGCGTGGTGGAGTCGAGGTTTCCGTACAGTGCCTCCTTGGACATGACCTTGGAGTCGATGACGTGCCGCACGCCCTCGACGCCTTCGACCTTCTGAAGGGCATCTAGCAGAAGAGTCCAGGCGGCGGATTTACCCGTACCAGAGTTACCGACCATCATGACACCGTGGTGAATCTTCTGAATCTGGTACAGTTGAAGAACCTTTGTCATCCAGGTATCGTTGACGACCAGCTGTCTCTCGGCAGCGAGCGTTCGGATAGCCTCCTCAAGCTTCTCGAGGTTGGCCGGGACATACTTGACGCCAGGGAAGCAAGTCTCCTCAACATCAGTGAGGATCTCGACATCGCTCTTGATCAACTTGGGAGCGATGGTCTCACGGATACTTTGGACAATGATTTCAGGCTCAACAACCTCTTCGGCGCCAAGGCTGCCTCCACTAGCCGCCAGTCGAGCACGCTTCAGACCACCAGAGCTGACGAGAACACTCTTCAGAGCACGAAGACCGAAATCGTAGTGGGCTTGTTTTGACAACTTGGCTGAACATTGGTCGAAGAACGGCACGGTCTGCTTGGAGAGCTGCTTAGCTTGGTTGAAACCTTGAGAGTACAGCATGACTTCGGAAATGAGCTCCTTGTCGGGCTTGGACATGGCGACGCTGCGGAACAGCTTTTTCAAGTTGTCGGGCAGGTTGGAACGACCAGCGTAGCCAGGGTTCATGGTGATGAAGATACCCGTGTTGGCGTTGACGTGGAGCTGGCGTCCGACAAGCTCGATCTGGGCCTTGTCATCCTCCACGCCCTGTTTCAGACCTAGCTGAATATTCTGGATCTGCTGCGAGACGGCAGACAAAATTCTCTCCTCGAGACGGTTGAACTCGTCGAAACAACCCCAAGCACCGACTTGGCAGATACCAAGGAAGATACGTCCCATGGCTTGGAAATCGAAAGTGTCGTCACAGCAGAAGACCAAAGTGAAGCGACCAAGCTGAAGGCCAAGAGCCTTGACTGATTCCGTTTTGCCGGTACCAGCAGGTCCGTAGGGAGATCCACCCAGACGCTGGCACAGGGCTTGAGTGAGGGTGAGAAAGCATCGGTCGGTAAGAGGAGTTCTGACCAGACGGTCGGGAACTCCGAGGTACTCGAAGCCGTAACTAAGCTTGGCGTTGGCCATCTTGATCTGGAGGCGCTGGAGGAAGTCACCCTCAGGAGCGTAGGTGTAACGCATCTGCAGAAGCCAGAAGTAGTGATTCGGCGTCGTCGCGTTGAGGTTGATAAGCTTTTCAATGCAGTCGCGCTGGTGAACGCATTCGGTGATTAACTGTTCGCACTTCTTGCGCTGGATGACCTCGAGGTCGCCAAGGACTGTGTCGGCGAGGAGGCGAAGGACTTGCACCTCGCGCTCGTATAGCGACTGCAGCGTCTTGCCGCTGTTAGCGAGAGACTTCTCGACCACGGTCGTCCAGACAACTTGGGTGGCCAGAACGACAATCTGACTGGGGAAAGCCTCCATAAACTCGTTCATCGCGGACATCTCGATCTTCTCGGACTCGAAGATGGGGGTGTAGTGCTCAATGGCTTCCGCAAGGAGTTCGGCAAGAGTGTTCTTCATGCCACTTTCCAGTAGAGCCAGCCAGTCATTGATCTTGGGTGTCTTGGCTAGAGAAATCTCCTTCTTGAGGCGCACGACTTCGCCTTCCTTCGAGGTGAAGCCAGAAATGATGGTCTCATCGTCCATGACCAATCCGGAAAGACCAGCAAACATCTTCTTGAAGTGCTTGGCGATGCGGAGTGTGTCGTTGCTGTTACCGATCATCTCAAGGAGATCCTCGTCACCGACGAAATAGAATCTGGGGAACGAGACACGCTCTTTCTCGAGGTATTCACCCAAAGCCTTTTGGATCTTGTTGAGCAGCTCGGCAAGTCTCTCGAGAGACTTCTGGACGTTGGGGATCTGAAGGACGTCGAGGACGTACGGCTGTTTGTAGACCTTCTTCATGACGGCAGAGAACTCGCTGTTGATGTTCTGGAATCTGGAGGATTCGACGGGCAACAGGTGCTTGATATCAGCGTTGCCAGTGAAGACACCTTCCAAGTACACCCACTGTCTCTGGACGTCAATCCACACGTCGAAGAGGACGTGGACGCGGTTAAGCTTGTCTTCCCAGGAATTGGCCTTCTCCTCGAACTCCTTGTAGTAGGGAGAGTGCTTCATGGCTTGGAGGGAGTTCAGGTTCTCACTACACTTCGCAAACAGATCATCCCAGCCACGGATGAGACGGCACTTGTTCTGGTAGTTGACGAGCTCCAAGCCATAGTTGGACCAGGTCTCCCGAACCTGCTTGAGGAACTCCTCCAGGGCCATCTCACCCTGCGCTTGGGCAATGATATCTTTGACAATGACTTCCGTGGCGACGAGGTTGAGGTCCCAGACGTCACCTAGGGTCATGGACACGGGCGAGTATCGCCTTCCGGGCTTGATCTGCTTGTAGATCTTGTTCCAGTGGCGGTCCCGGATAGCCTCAGACTTGAGGTCTGAGAGAACAGAATTGACCTTCAGCAGGCCGCGGAGAATGGTTTGAACGTGCTCGAACGCAGCGTATTGACGCATACGACTGGGCATTTCCTTGGTGCTCTTGATGAGATCGTCAATCTTGGAGCGGATCTTTCTCGGCTGAACGGCCGTCCACAGGATTTCTCTTGTCTCGTTGAGGCTGGCCCAGATGGTAGATAGGTTGGACCAGACAGACTGGAAGTCTTGGACTTCCTCCAGGATGATGCCGAGAGAAGTGTCAGGGGTAGCAGGGATATCAAGAGCTTCCTTGGCTTTGGCAACCATCTCGAAGTCGGATTGCAGCTTAGAGATTTTACTCTCAAAGGAGCTGAGCGTAGCGGATGCAACTTCAGGTTGGATAGTACCAGAAACGGGCTTTTCGTCATTCCACTGCACGGCGACTTCGGCAATTCTGTCATTGACGATCTTATCCTCCGCGATAATCTTCGACTTCAGCGCATCAGTCTGGTCTTGGACAATCTTGGACTTCTTCTCGAGGATCTCAGTCAACGACTCCCAAGAGCTGTCAATCTGCTCGATGTGAAGCCAGTCGTTGGGGAACTGGTAGCGTTGTCGGACCAGCGTCGACTGTCCCTGTCTGAACATGTCGATCTCGGGTGCCCAGAGCTTAACATTGCGCCTGCAAGCTTGGACGACGGTGATGAATTGAACGGCCTGGGCAGTGGACGAAGCATCCAAGCCTTGGCTCTCTAGGTCCCGACGAGCCTTCTCAATATCGGCGTGGACTTCGCGCATTCGGTTGCCAAGTCTGCTTGCGAACTTCATCAAGATTTCATGCTGCCACTGGTCGTACTTGGCGTTGACCTTGGTCTGAACCTGATCGTAGTCGATCGTGGTGTGGCCGAACTGCCTGCTGACTTCCTGGGTGTCGAAGGTCTGACGAGTCTTGCGGATTTCCTGGAGAAGCTGCAGCCAACGAGCCAGCTGGTCGCCAAGAGCCTCGTACACCTGCTCTGATTGCAGATCCCAAAGTGACTGGAACTGAAGCCACTTGTCGACGTACGTGCCGATTTCTTGAATCTTCTTTTCGACAGACACATAGACGCGGCTGAGTAGGTCGGTGCATTCGCCCGGCAGGTCGTCGAAACAGGGCTCGTCCAAAGTCGTTGTCGTGAGGGTCATCTGGTAGCGGGTGGCCTTGATCTTCTTCAAGTTGCATACGATTCCGAGCCAGTCGTGCAACTGAACAAACCAGCTGGACCGCGCATACTCCAGAGGAGGGTCCAAGTAGATCACCTGGTTTCGCATCGACAACTCATGGACCAAGCGCTTGATCGTGGGTCTTTCGGGAACAGGCTCTTCTCCGGTCTCCGTGACTTGCCTGAGGCGACCGTCATCAAGGTATTCGTCCTCGAAGGCCTGAATCCAGGCGTGTATGGCGTCCTGCAGACGAGCCAAGAGAATTTCCTTGAGCTTCAAGTTCATGTTCTCGACCCAATAAGGCAAATTGACGTATTGTTCAAGGTTAAGCTGGTCGACAGCCGTCTGAATGGTCTCCAAGCGCGAGGTGAAGGCGTTGGCCTCGTAGGGGCAGGTGTTGAGCTCCAAAAGTGCCTTTTCCACAGTCGCGTGAGTTGAGACGAGTGACGCAGTCTTGGCCTGAAGCAAGGAGACGGCTGCAGCGAACTCACGGATGAAAAGGCTGTGCTTGCTTTCTGACGGCTTAGAGAGCCCAAACTCAGAGACGGATGGAAGGGTGGCGTTGTTCTTGGTAGAGAAAAAAATCTCGTGTGAGTTGACAAAAGACTCCCACCTGAGGGGAACACCTCTGGATACGAGAGCGTAAACTTCGTTCCTGTAACCGAAAACGAGGACTGCCTCCTCACCCATCTCCGAAATCTGACGCATGGTTTGCGAGAAAGTCCGAACGCTTTCCATCAGACTAACGGCGAAGGGGTATACACGCTTAGCATCTTTAGAGACGTTGTTAATTGAATGGGGGACGGCGTAGTTTTGCCACATAAGGTTTCGCGTCTCCTTGAACAGGGTGATGACCTGGGGGTCAAAGTTGACGAGGAGCTCGTAGTTGCCACCAGTGGATCGCATGCGCCGGATGTCAAAGAGGAATCCAGAGATGGAGATTTGGCGACGCTGAACATCGTCAAGCCAAGCCTTGTAGATCATCTGTGTATCAAGCTTCTTGCGGAACAAGTTGCTCTCGCTCTGGAGCTTCTGGCCTTCGGCATGGATAGCCCAATCCACACCGAGAACATCCTCGACCTTCTTCATGTAGTTGTCAAGCTGGTGCTCGATTTGTCTGGCCCAGATAATGGCGCCGGAGACCGGGGGCAGATCACGCAGCTGAGCCATGGCGTGAGCCTCGGAGTGGCCGTACTGCTGCTTGAAACGCTCGTGTAGGCCGTGGATGGCTTGCTTGACATGCTCCATGAGCTGGTTCTGGTACTCGGCAATGGCACCGCGAATCTTTGGTCGCACGAAAAGGGCGTTGAACTTGGAGAAGACGCGGAACATCTCATTAGCGTTCTTTGCAGTTGCCAGGCGGTCTCGTAGACGCGCAATGATGGAGTTCTCAACTCGAGAGGTACGCTCGTTGTACATGTTCTCGGCCTTGGCCCATCTCTCTGTGCCTTCGGAAGAGACATCGAGAAGGTCCACGTTTTTGAGTGCCTCCCACGCTTGCTTGACCTCCTCAACGGCGTCGACATCGCCCATCTCCTCCACAACAACCACACCGTTGGTGTTAGTTGTCTCAGTGAGGCCGCTCACGGTCGCCTTGGGACCGAGCACATTGACGATGGTGCGCTGCAGCTGCTCATGGTTGTCACGGAAGGTGCTCACATACTTCAGGCGTCCCTGAAGCTCGCCGTGCTTGGGGTTGACTTTGATGGGAATGAATTTTTCGTTTCTGCGGCGCGTGACTTCACGAGCCACGTTGGTGAACTCCTTGATGCTCTCGTCCCAAGTTGTGAAGATGTCGTCGCACGATTTCATGATGCCCTTGAACTCGCTGTAGTCGAGGTTGACAAGCTCCGTTCCCGGAAGCAGTCTGTGCAGAACCTCATCCAGGTCGCCAGAGATCGCCTCCACCAGTGGCAGTGCCCTGCGGATTGGGTAGGGGCAGATTCTAAGCTTCCTATTTAAGTGACCAAAGATTTGCACGATGGCATCCTTGACCTTAGACAAGGACGTGGCGGACAACAGCTCGTCAAGCGGGAAATCTCTCATGAGCTGGTTGTATTTCTGGACCTTTTCCATAGCCTCCTTCAGACCGGTATCGGCAGTAAAACTGACCGTCGCCTGGAAACGCTTGGCGTGCTTGAGAATCTCCAACGTCAACAAGACTCCTTCGCTGCGGAGCTGTCCCTCGATTCCCTCCAGAGCAGACTCCATCGACAACCAAAAGTTGACCTCCTGGCTAGCAGTGAATTTGAAGTCCTTTGCGCTGTCCGCGGGGTCCCTCGTCATCCTCGTAATGACCTGGATAGACTTAATCCAGCTGTTCACGTTGTTTTGCAAGCTGTTGAGAAAGGTACTGTCGGAGAGAACGGCGCCAGGGATGAGATCGAGCGTCGGTTTGGAGTGTCGGGAATCGGCCTCCTCCAACGCGTTCTGGACCATCGTGTGGAACATGAGGGATACTTCGGGGATCTCGACATTCTGCTGCAGATGAAGTAAACTGAGCTCCAGGTCGTTCCACCTCTTCTTGGTCACGGGAATACCAGTCTTGGAGTCCACATCGGCCCTTCCCCTAGCACCGTTTGTGATTTGGCTCCGGGTGTTGGCATCGAAGTACGGCGCCAGCGCATTGTGAACGTAGGAGTGCAGGATTTCGAAAGGCGACGTCGACGGACCCTGCTCGCCGGCGGTGGCATTCAGAGTAGCAGGGCCTGGAAGATTAGTGAGGAGGATCTGGGAGGTGAGAGGAAGCACGGGGTCTATGGGGCCGGGTCTCTGCTTCAGCAGGACAAGGACGGACGCGGTTGTCGGGGATGAGGAGATCTCGGTAGTCAGGGAGTATGTGTAAGCCAGAGGCTCTATATCAAGCGAGGTTAGTGATATTCAAGCCCTTGGAAAGCTCGCGGCGCGGGACAGCACATACTTGAGTCCTCTCCATTCGGTATCGTGGACGCCGGCAGAATATCCTTCTGAATGTACAAGGTGTTCGGGGTATCGGTCGCGAAGCGGGTGCAGCGCTGGACAGTGTCGGAGTAGCGATGTTTGTGGAGCAAGCTGCCGGTGCTCTCGAGCTCCTCGGGGGTAGCGCCGAGAGCTATCTGGCATGCCAGAGTGATGTGGTCGACGACGCGGATGGGATCGATCGAGGGCTCCGACGTGGGCGAGGCGACGCCGTTGGCGCCCGGGATCGAGGGGGAGGCCACCTCCATGGCGGCAGACGTGTATTCGGACGGAAAAGGATGGCTTTTACAGACGCGAAGTCGGCATCATCATAGGTGCGACTGTCGTGCAGAAAAGAGCTGGTGGTGGTGGACAGCTGTGGCTGGTCCGTCGAGTCAGAGACAACCTCAGGGGCGAGGAGAGCGTTGTCGGCCGCAGGTGTCAACGACACGCGGTGAAGAAAGAGTGGGCAGCAAATGAATGAAGAAGAGAAAAGAAGACAAGATACTAAAGGAGCGTGCTTGCTTGTTTGGTACGGATTCTTGTGGATTCTGGGGGTATCTTCTACGGTAGTCGAGAAAGCTCGCAGCGGCTTGTTTTTTTGGTGATTATTCGCGGCTGCGCCAAATGTTGTCGTTGGGAAGCTACGCTGTAAGAGTAGGTAAGGCAGGTAGGTAGGTTATTCTGCAGTGTTGACTTTCTCCATTCGTCAAATCTCTGGAGCCCGGGAACGTCGACTTGTCCACGGCCCACTTTCTCGCTCGCCTTAATTCACCTTCAATCGTGGACGGGGAAGGCACGCAGTGATCCTGGTACCTCGATGCGTTGTGCAGTGAGGAAATGGCGGAAAGGCACCTTTTTCCCTGAGGACATCGAGTCTTACGCGACCAGGCCGAGCCCTGTCGCGACAGCATGTGTCAGGAGGCGTTGGCCACTAAGGCGAATGGGAGCGCATTCCACTGAGGATTACGGGGCTCGTTTGATTGGCCGATTCCTGGTCCCGGCAGGGGACCACGCCCTCTCGTCTCACCAAATCAATGCTCCGATGAGCCAACCTGGCCCTCTTTTGTGCAGTGATGCTGGAGCTCAGACAGCGTGTCCTGCATTATACCTAGGTATACTGCTAAGGTAGGTACCTGTAGGTAGGAGGGGAAGGGCAAGCATCATTTGCTAGTGCAGAATGCACGGCTTGGGCACTGACTATGGTAATTTTGACTATGGTAATTTTCTTCTTACCGTACCTTACCTTATTACGCCGTACCTCGCTTTGCAGGTAGGTACAAAGTGACATTTTGGATGACAACCCACACGGTTCCATTGATTATCTGTAATTTGACTGGCTCTTCACATGAAGAGCCCGCCTTAGCTGAGGTAATAATCAACAACATCCCTTGAATTCAACCACACATACCCTTCTGCCGTCTTCGGCTTTCCAGACGCAGCGAGCACAAATTCTGGACGGACGATGGCCCTTCAAGCGAACAGGTGATCTACAGCAATCTGCCGCCAACGCCCGCTGCCGCTATCCTTGGCGCAGCATCCCGCCAGCCCGCGCGCTGTGCCCCACTAGTCGACTTGGACGGGGCCGGGACGCCTGCTAGGAGCTCATCTGCTAAATTGCTATATTGCCTGATATCACCCAACTTTTGGCAGCCTCACCTCACGTCACATATCAAGTGTCAGTTGCTGCTTTGGCGCGCACATTCAGTCGGTCTCAGACCGACCGACGCGTTGTCACTGTCACGCCAACCCATCATGTGCCCAAAAGCAAAGATTTCATAGCTTGTTTCAGTCATGTTCGCGGTGTTTGCTGCTGTTTGAAATCCGCCCAATGCATCCCAGCTTTCTGAAAAGTGAACAAATACCTTGTGGTCCCAAGCTCTAAGGGACCCCAATGAAAACGCACGACCAAAACGACTCCGTCCAAATCAAACACCTGGTCCCAGTTCCCGCCCTGCTCTCCGAATGACCAACAACCATGCTTTGACAATGGAAGCATCCTACAAGCCGTACGCGATCCCAAACCCATTCCCAACCCACCATGCCAGGATATGCTTTCAGCTTCTGAAGACCAGAAGGTTTGTCGCAGGCCCTAATTGCCATTACCGCCTGGGCCAGACGCCTCCCCGCCGCCGAGCCTCTCCCGTTGGACCATGACACGCTGGTTGCAAATGTCGATGAACATTTCGAACCTCCCAATGATCTGTTCCTTCTCTTCGAGAGTCTTCTTCAACTCAGTGATCTCCTTCTCCTTGTCTTCCTTGTATTTATCGAACTCTTCGCGAGCCTTGGCCAGCTCCTTTCGCAGATCCGCACGGATGCGCTCCTCCGCCGTCGGGTGCGGCTTGCTGTATATGGCTGGACGATTCTCTGCCAGGCCAGTGGCGACCTTTTGAGGGTTTCGGTTGATGGCCGCTCGGGCGTTGTAGATGTCGCGAGGAAGGAGGGGCACATGAGGGTTTTCGTTTTGCAGTATTTCCAGTGTCTCGTTTACACTAACCCCTGTCGAAGAGTCAGCGACTGCTCTTTCGCGTGTTGTTGACTTCGCCGGCTCACCATTCTCCTTAAGAGCCTTGACGGCGGCAACCATCTTACTATCCAGCTTGCGCGCGGCCGGGTGGAGAAGGGGGCTTTCGCTCGGCCCGTGGTTGTGAGACAGGTGCTGCGGGTCAGGACGGTATCGGATCGTCCATTGCGTTCGCTGCTCGATGGCAAAGAAGCCAAACTGGCAATCGCATTTTCGTGACGACGTCTTTCGCTTGCGGAACTCGGGGCTGACGCGACTAGGTGGCTTGCCCGCTCTGTCGCACACAAAGAGGACTTTCTTCAGCCCCGGTACCGTCTTTTTGGAACGCCCAATGACAATAGCATAACCAACGGAAGTGCAGTACGCAAGGACGCTCTTGTGAACTGCCTCGAGCGTTGGGTAGCTGCCTCCCTCGGGAGGAGCAGACATCATCTCGCCCATTGGCTGTCGTGGCACAAAGGGCCCGCCATCAATCATCTTGGGCTCCAGAGAGTCACCGTCCTCAGCAAGGGTTTCCACCTCCATGCTGTCCCCATGGTGCTCGCTGGCTTGGGCCGGGGTCTCGGGCCGAGGCTGGGCCGGTTGCGGGACCTGTTGAACCTGCTGGACCTGGGGGACTTGCGGCACCTGCTGGGCTTGCTGGACCTGTTGAACTTGCTGCGGAGCCTGCGGAATCTGCTGTACCTGGGGAATCTGTTGCACTGCTGGCTTTGGTGTTGACTGAGCCACGGTTGGCTGCTGAGCCTGAGGGTGAGACTGGTGGGATACAACTGGCTCGTTCTTGATTGGCTGTTGGCCCAAATTCTGCTGCTGGCTTAGGCCATGCTGTTGACTCAGCTTTTGTTGCTGGCTCAGGCTCTGCTGATTCAAGTTTTGTTGTTGGTGCTGCTGCTGTGCAAGATTTTGTTGCTGCTGTTGAGTCAAAGTCTGCTGCTGCTGAGGGCTTTGCTGGCCCAAGGCTTGCTGGCTTAGACTCTGTTGACCCAGGTTCAGCTGGTTCAAATTTTGATGTTGTTGTTGCTGTTGCTGCTGCTGCTGCTGCTGTTGTTGTTGATGGTGTTGCTGGTGCTGTTGCTGATGTTGCTGGTGCTGCGGGGTTTGTTGGTGCTGCTGATGTTGTTGATGTTGCTGGTGTTGTTGTTGGTGTTGCTGGGTTTGTTGGTGCTGATGTTGGTGTTGGTGCTGTTGGTGCTGCTGTTGCTGCTGCTGACCAAGCCCTTGCTGCTGACTGAGGCTTTGCTGATGTCCCAGGCTTTGCTGATGCCCCAAGCCTTGTTGTTGACTGAGACTAGGCTGTTGACCCAGGCCATGTTGACCGAGGCCCTGCTGCTGGCTGAGCCCTTGGTGTTGACCGAGGCCTTGTTGCTGCCCGAGTCCTTGTTGCCCTCCGAGACCCTGCTGCTGGCCCAAAACCTGCTGCTGGCTCAGGCTTTGCTGATGACCGAGATTTTGTTGCTGGCCAAGGGGCAAAAACATTGAGGGCGCACTCTGCTGAGGCATCTGCTGCCTCGCGGGAGGGCCCCTCTGGCGTCCGAGGGCGGCGGCGTTGGGAACATGGCTCGGGGGACGCGAGGTGCCATTAACGTTGCCATTGACGGGCGTCTGGGTCTGGAAGAGGTGATGGGGATATTGGGCCTGTGTCGGCTGCTGAGGCGTGTAGGCTTGTTGTTGATAAGGAGACGCGTTGTGAGGGCCGGGTGATGGTTTGTTGGTCGGGTTCGCGTGTAGGGGCGGAAAACCTGGACCGCCATGACTGCGACGGATGCCGCCTGGCTGGGGAAAGGCGAGGCCGGGATGGCTGTTAGGACCCGACTGCCCCAGGCTCGACATTTTGTCGAGAGCAGCGACTCAGGCTTAAAGAGAACGAGGAATCGAATCAAAAAGGAAGGAATGGAGGATGATGGTTCTTGTTTTGTGTGTGAGGGTGACGAGGCGAGGGCGAGAGAGAGGGCGAGGGTGAGGGCGAGGACCGAGTCGCCCGCGAAGGGCAGGACGAACGGCGATTCACGGCCACGGCGTGACGGAGGGTCGGGGTTCAGAATGGTCGTCGGAACGGGTGTCGACTCGGGCGTCGACTCTCGAAATCTACGAAGCCTCCGCTATCGTAACCCGAAGCCCAGAGATGCGAGAAAGGATGCAACAAACGAACCCTTGAATGTGGTCTGGGGGTGTCGATAATGGGGGGAGGGAGAGGCGTGGAGTGTGTGTGGGTTCTGGGAGGTGTGCACAAAAAAGAAGGGGGAGAGCAGACATGCGAGGTGAAGGGTGGTGTGCGAGGAAGAGAGGGCGGCGGACATGGAAGAGACCTGGGCGGAGGGGGGAGGGGACGTGGACGAGAACGAGGACGAGGACGAGGACGTGTGTGTGTGTGTGTAATGAGAATATGGGGGGACAGCCAGAGAGTCAAGGCGACAAGCGGGAGCCTTAGGGCGGGCGGCGAGCAAAGATAGAGGCCGAGTACCTAAGGTAGCAGGCCTGCCAGCGACAGCCGTAAGCCGGCAAGGGGAGCACGGCCAGAAGTGACAGAAGCCCCTGGGGGCTTTGAAGCACGCGTAAAGCCAGGTGCCAAGTACCCTTGGGAATGGAGACTGGGCGCCTCAGGCTGCCTGTGGTCGAGGCTAAAAGAGCGAAAATTTCTGTGGCGCGGGGCCTTTTTTTTTTTTTCGGTGCTTTGGCGGCAGTACACTGGACGCGCTTTGTTTTGTTGGGCTGGAAAAAGGGGCGGGGGTAGCACAACTCAAGGGAAGCCACTGAACTGGAGTCCTAGGACTTATCAGCCACTGACAGCCAGCCCGCCTCGTCAGACAGCTGGCGGGCTGAGACCAGCACGTGATCTCAGACTGGGTGTAATGATGTCACTGGGCTACAGAGCGGGTCTATTCTGTCCCAATTATTGGCTGTGAACCTACCCAAGGTACCTTAGGTAGGCAAGGTACCTTGGTAAGTGCCTTGATCGGGTTTCTATCTTTAACCGTGTCCCGGTCCAGTCCCGCTGAGAAACGGAAAATACCTTAAAGAAAAGGAAAAAGGATAACACGAGGCAGTGAAGAAGCAACGTGTTTCTTGGAAGGGAACACAAGGCAGAAGTCATCAGACCAAAACAAACGTCTTACATTTCTGTGTCCTCAAAAACACTACACACAGAATGAGGCTATCGCGAGGCTGAGAATTCAGTTGTAAGCGCGTCGACCCTGAACGCCCGTGTATAAGCTACCTACTTTAATTGACCTTTCGCCAACTGATGAGGTGGTTGATTGATTGATGGATGGATGGATATTCGTCCTCCGCCTCCCGGACAGAGGCGTGGAACTGTAAAAAAAAGAACATTGATCACGGTTGAAGCCGAGTCGCTGCACGGCTTTTGGTGGTGCTGTCGAGGACCTCCTCCCGTCACCTTTGCATGCATTCCCTTCTTTTTTTTCCCCCTCCCGTCTTCTATTCGCACTCCTGGGCTCCAGCAGAAAGAGAGCGCGCATGCCGTTCATGGGGAGCTTGGGTTGCGCTTGTACCACCTCTTGCAGGTACCGATCCAGGCGCCCAGGACACTTCCATTCAGCTTCCTCGGCAGAACACGCCCCCTCCAACATTGCATTTGTCCCGTCACCTTGCGTTGCCGTCTGCTCAACTCAGACGTCCCTTTAAACCCTGAACAAACGTGGCAAGAGGAAAAAGAAAAGAAAAGGAATGGAGCAAAACTCGTCAACCTCCATCACGAGGACATCTGCGTGCTCAAAACTCACCGGGTGCAAGCTTCGATTACAGCAGCTTCACCAAAGATCAGTGCTAAATTCCAACTAATAACTCTCACTGGAACGACTCGTCCGTCAGCTTGCTACAGCACCAAGCTCCCCCTGGAAAGCCCGCAAATCAGCCCTACCTTTGCCCCCGGGCCCTGCAAATTGAAAGCTGTTGGGTGTCCCGTCTGTGCCCCGCGGGACGCGGGTGCTTTTTTAGTGGGGTTCTCCCGCTTGACGACAGGGCCATCCTTGTCCAGATTGACAACCTTCACCGACGTACACCGAGCCTGGAGAGCACAAACTCGAAAGACAAGGCCAGGCAGAGCACAGCCGTGGCCGGGAAATACCGATACCTAAGGCACATATGGATGACTTTCAGAAAGCTTTTGAGTTTTACGGATTTCCTATCCGTCCTTATCTGGTAGATAGACGTTGCTGACAGATGGGCGTGCAGTTAAGTTACTTTCCCTACCAGGTGCTCAGCTTGGACCCAAAAAAAAGAGAAAAAAAAAGGAAATGAAAAGAGTCTTGATATTTCGTCAACAACGATGACTGCTTGAAATGGACCTTAAACAGCTCTCGGTCATTGCTTCCTTGTCTATCTTCTCCCATCCGAGGGGTGTAGCACATCGAGGTGATTTCCTGATCCTCCCAAAAAGTTGCTGTTTCTTCGCGGCCTTCGTGGCCAAGATATGGTATCCTTAGACGCTCAAATCCAAATCCTTCGTCTGTCCAAAATAACTCCTAAAGTTTAATTATTTACTTACGTTTTCATACAGATTCATTACCTCTTCTCTTTCTTTTGCTGGGTCTACGCTCATTCTCGCCACCAACAAAGTGGCCCTTGTCTTGCTGGTGTTGCTTCAGGTTATCTGGCCTGTTCTTGTACTGGCTGGTACAGCCAGGGTACGGGCAGCGATAAATCTTCGGTGGCGCCGTCGAGTGCTGCAACTTCTTATGTTTCGCCATGCTGCCCTTGAACCATTGTGGATCGCCCTTTGGCCGGTACCCGCAGATATCGCAGCAGTCGTGCGCGTGGACCTCGATTTTTGGGCCTGAATCAGGCTGAGTTCCTTGCGCCGTATCAGGCGAGGCACTAGTCGTACTGTTCTCCGGTGTTGGGAGGGGCTGAAGAATATCCATCCCATCTTCCTGTCTGCCATTGTATATCGGTATCATTGGATCGGCGAAATCCGCAGATACTTGAACATCGCGGATCGGGTCCTTGAACGTGAAATCGTCGGGAATCAGAAGGTCGCTAGATGTTATTTCCAGGTCGTTCGTCAAAGTCCTGATGAATTCATCCAGATTCCCGTCTTGGGATACATCTTTCGGGGCGAACCTGACTGCCTCCTTTTGGCAAATAGCGTCGATAGTCCTCTGCAGTAGCTCAATGCCGTGTATGTGGTACACACTGCGCGGTGTGAACCCCGGGATTCGTTGTTCACAGTGAGCAACGAACTGCACTCGAACTTTCGGCACGTAGTTTTCGAAGTAATCTTGCCACGACATGCAGCCCTGTCAGAAAGGTCAGCAATTCGATAGCAAATCCATCTTTATGCAGGCAGTCATCACCTTTCCAGATTGCAGAAGCTCCAACTCGGCTCTCCTCACAACCCGAATGCCTCCATTCCTGACACGTTTTTGAAACCGCTCCATAGCTGTTGCAAAGCTTCTCGATTGGGAACGCTCTTGGCGAAGCATCTTAGAAAAGCCTACCACCGTCTCCGTGAAGGCGGGGACGACGGGCGCAGAATCATCTTGGAAGTGTTGATTCCAAATCTCTGATCCTACTACGTTGCTTGATTCCGTCCCCTTGCTTGCGTATTCTAGCTCTAAGATCGGCGTCAGTCCAAAGGTTGCGAGTGGAGTATTGATGCAAGAGAAGCATACCGTCTAGGAAAAACTGTGCGACTTCTACTAGAGTATCGTGTCCTGGATATTTGTTGACATGCTCTTTGCCCTTAAGGCTCGGATATCCTCTGCAGGGATTCTGAAGGTCTTTAATTTCGGCTCCTGAAAGATGTAAAGGTTGCCAAATTGCTTCAGCCACTTCCAGGTAAGCCTCTTTTTCCTCGAACCTGAACAATTGCCCGTAAAGATATGCTTGAGCGTAAAGCTGCTTGGAGCGGTTGAGCGCGTCGTTCTCATAGACGATCAAGGAAAGCGAGTACGTAACGTGGACGAAGCACAGGGTTTCTATGGCTGATGCCGGTTGCCTACCGTCGAGTATTGCTCTCAGCGTCGCGAGACCAATGCTGGAAATTCTTTGCGGTGACAACGACTGGAGTTCCAGTACAAGCGGGTTATGGGTAAGGTGCTGCAATTTCTCTTCCAAGGACGAGCTGACGTGAGCCTTGAGCGTGTCCCATGCTGATCTGACAAGGGAATCGGGGTCGACAAAGCTCGCAGGCTCATGAGTTTCTGGTGCTTCGACTACGGCCTGTACATCTTTTGTTGGTTTGACTGGAGCAGCGTCGAGAACTGGATCAGCCATGGCAAAAGAAAGGAACTGTTGCTCGCAGCCGAGATCGTCTGGGAGTGTCTTCGGCAGGTCAAGCACGATATCCTCTGCGGGCAGTTCCGAGATGAAACTATGAAGATGCAAATCCGGGTTGTTGGAATAACGACTGGCGTTCGAGTAATGACTTGCGTTTGAACATCCCCGGGAGAGATATCCGCCTTCCGTCATCGGCGATGTGAGGCTGGTATCGGCATTTGTCCATGCCGTGCTAAAGTTCGAGGCTGGCGAAACAAGGCAGCTTGCGGTGGTATCGGTGCTGGCATTCGACCTGAGAGAGTTGCTGGGCGACAGGGTTTTCGCCCGCGTAGTGGGCTTGTGCTGCTTATGCTGCTGGCGATACTGTGACAAACCATGGGTGTGAACAGACAAAGATGGTCTGTCGCCTCTGGCCATGTCATTTATGTCGAAACTGTTCTGCAGGCCCCAGTCAAAGCTGAGTTCAGGCATGATAGAAAGGCTTGCTCCCGGCGCCGTAGATTGATGTTCGAAGGTGTCAAACGGCTTGTTGTCGAAGGTACTCGTCGCAGCAAAGTCTGTTGTCTGTGGAGGAAATGGGACTTCTATGGAATCGATCTCCAAGATTTCTGTCGAGGAAGATAGTTCCACTTGTTGCGGTTGGACAATAGAGTCGTAGCTAGGCGGCGGTGGTGGTAGAGAGGCTACCTCGTCCATGTGATGATCCGGGACATTCTGAGGCTTCGACTTATGGCCTAAGCTGGAGAAGAAGTTCTTAGCGACGGACATGATCCTGCGTCGTTTCCCGGGATGGCCTATGCATCGTTTGCATTTGCCGTCGGTAAACTTCTCCGCCCTAGCACAATCATAACACCAGTACTCTCCAGAAGAAAGCTGTTCGCAAGTGTAAAGGTGTCTGAGCATGTCTTCGTGGCTCGGAAAGCGCTTCCGGCAGCGCAGAAGAGGGCACTCCAGACGCTCAGCCGCCGTCATCTTCTGGCAAGAGTTGCGCTGGACAGCCGCCCAGACGATAAATCTGTAGAGGGCACATTGATCAGGAGAAACGGTACGAGTACTGCCGTGACAATTAGCTTCAGTCAAAACATCATGGTGGGTGAAGCATCAAGCAAGGTTTGGGTGAACCAACGAATAAAGGAATGAAAAAAACAAACTTACACGCAAGATGGAGAAGTAGTGGAGTCGATGGACGAACGGGTCGACGCCGAAGAGGTTGAACTCGTGGAGCATGAGTCCCGTCGTGATCGGCCCCGGGTGAGCGAGAGGCGGGATGAAGTGAACGCTCGTAGGGCTGAGGGACTCTGGTTCAGTGACCGGCGGTCATCCCCGAAGGGAGACAGCGAGGTTTTGGATTCCATGGGCCGTCCTTCCGATCGACACCTGTACCTTAATTGCAAGGTACAGTGGAATCGAAAATTAGAGGGAGCAAGCGCGGAGGGAAAAAGAGTCACCGATGCGTTGACCAAATGAAATTCAATCCGCCACCCATCATTTTTGACTTATTTGACCTTGAGGATGGATTGAAGCTCGCAAGAAACGATGTCCTAGAATTCAGGACTCGGTAGCAGTCCTAGGACTTGAGCTGCGCGTCGGGACTGGCTGAAAAAGGTGGTCTCCCCCGGCAGATACTGTGCGTGGGATTGTGGTTGTCAGAGAGGGGGAGGTTATTGTGCCTTGCTTTGGGCGAGGTACATCGGCCTAGTACCTTACCTTAGGTAACGTAAGCAGCAGGGCGACAAGAGGCCATTGGGGTGCACTTCACGCATCCAAATGCAAGATACCAGGCGTGCAACACATTACACACCTCACTTTCCTAACGTCGGGCCTAGGCGAACAGAAGGCGCACCTCAGGAGTCCCCGGAGGGCGGTAGGCGGTAGGCGGCGGCGGCAGACGAACATCCCGAGGACTCAAGTCATCATTCAACTCAGCCCACTTCACGTGGCAGTGAGATTTTGGCGGCCGCTGTTAATGGACTACAATACCGTTCATACTCATTTCAGCATTCCACTGGCTTTCAAGACTGATCTTCCGCAACCAAGTCCATCAATGTCCCTCAGTATTTTCTGTCGGAAATCTCAGTTTGGCGATGGAATAACAACACGCCCAGGCAGCTCACGCAACTCAAGGCGTCCTCTTGGCTTAGCAAAATAGGACTCTAGCCGAGACATGAACCATGCAAGTCTTTCGATAACTTGCGCAGCTGCAGACTCCTGCTGAGCCACCCGCCAATCCCGCCAGCGGTTGCTCAGGCAGTGAGGCACACAGCCAATCCGCCTGACCCGGTCCAGCTGAGTTGTAGGCAAGCGTCTCGCCGATGACTGGTCGGCGAGCCGCCACCTGCGCAGGGAGCCTCAAGGCAAGCCGGCTGCTCTGTGGACGGACACTGAGCCATCGTTCGTAAACTGCCTCGCTCTCTCCCTTGGGAAGAAGGATTGGAGAGAGAGCCGACTGACGTTGAAGACCACGTTCTCAGGACGGCCGGGACGATGGGGGCTGCCGACGGACCCGCGGACCCGACTTCTCATCCAGCAAACGTCCCGGGCTAGGGATGTGCAATGATTTGACGTGGCACGGTGGCTGTGGCTTTGCACGATCCAACGTGCCATTTGATACAAGATCCACCGAGGCTGAACTAGCCACCGATGACGTGCAACGAAGTCCTCTCAATCATCTATCGACCGGAGTGTATGATAGTATGGTCAAGTAATCGAAGGACGAGGTGATGGCTGGAGACGATCGGAGCGCTGTTGTCTACCGCTGAAACCCTGACATGGTGAGATTGGCAGGACGACATATCGGAGCGGGGTGGTTCTTACTATGATGATGTAAGCTTGTCCGTCGCCGATTTCTGGTATGATGACAACCAGAAGCAAAGTAATAACTCAAAATTTCATCAGGAAGATGAAGGTCCAAAAAGCAGCGAGCAGTCATTGGATACGACAGCAAGCTGCTGTCGTGACCATTGCGCACCGTGCCAAACGTGGAAAGAGTAGCTACCTGGGGAAGTCACCTCACCTCAGTCATGTGTCATCTCTGCGGCCTGCCTAGGTAGAAAGCGCGGCAGTCACTCCTGCCTCTGCACTCCACGGCAGCCAGCTTCACCCACAGAAAAGAACCCAGCACGACGACGGATATTTGACTTTGCGACGTTTGTCCCAAATATAATGGTGTTGTCGTCAATTCAACGAACTGGGTACGCGCTGGTCATCATCTGCAGGCTAGACCCCTGGGTCAGCTAACACCAACTTGCCTTGCCGTCTGGTCTTCAGCACGAAGAGACGGACAATCCAGCCGAATGGAAGGGCACGCCAACCCCTTGATTTCGTCCGCTACAGGGCGTTTGGAGAGCTATTAACTAGCGCTGTGAAGATATCGCGGGTTCCCGCCGATGAATTCTCTGTTCAAATCACGTAGTGAAGACTGCAACAGTTCGGCAGTCGTCCATCGAGCCAATATTTCGTGTTCTAGACCATCTTCAACCACCACTACCACCACCAGCGACTCACCGCTTGCTGGACGCCGACCAGACTGCATCATTCGCATTTTCTTGACACCTCCACCGGCCCCAACATGATAACACCTGGTCATGCGATCGACGCCATCCGAAGCTACAGTCCGTCTGGGTTGTCTCCCCAAATCCCCTCCGAGGCGGCATACTGCTTGGGTTATTAGAGCCCATGTGGGAATTCCGTCGTTTGTCTTTTCTGCCTGTTCCACGTCGACTCAGAACGGCTGCAGCTCCCGGCCGGCATCACCGGCCAATTCACAACAGCAAATCGGCATACATCATTTTTACTTCGCACTAGCAGTGCCTAGTGGACGCCGTTCGGGCCAGACAGCCAAAGAGGGCCGTTGGGACGGGGAGTCGATCTCGTCGAACACGGCGTTCTTGCTGCAACCTCCTTGCCCGCTGTTTCAGATATCGGGCGTGTGGGCGGATCGTTGGGGACAACGCCTTTGTGCGCCCATTCATCGCAGGGCTTACGGATTCCCTCCTGCTGTCTGACACGACCGAATCAGGCATCTCCAAAGACGACAAAGGCGAGATTGCACCAATTTGTCGGCACTGTCGACTCACAATTGCAACCCTGGGCACAAGCCTAAGCACCTGCACGTCGACCAGGTTCGGCTACGGCGGTCCATGGCAGTCCATCGATCGCCCGTCTGCCCTAGTGCTCGCTTATCATGCCATATTCGCATGTCACGAACCAGCTGCTTGGGGCGAATAGAAGCAATCCCAAACCACTCAATACAACCTTGGCATGCCCAGACCGTCCTTCCAGGGGCTGGTCCGATGCGGGGGTTTTGTTTTAGCGGATTCCAACTTGCGCAAGCCAGTTACAGATTCACCCTTTACTGGGGCAACGTTGGAATAAGTACGTCAGCAACTCGCATGCCAAAACAACAACTTTCACCCAGCTTATAGTTCAATCATTAATAATGACGTTATGGTTTCAACATTCGGGCCATGATAAACCGATATTCAATAATCCGAAATACCCACATTCAATCAAAGTGAGACAGATCTGAGTTTGTCGTGGTGCACCGGCTCTAGAACAGGACAACTATGAAGCAGTCCAAACCCAGAATCTCAGAAGGCAGGACCTCATTTTCCAGCGGTCTGCTGCTGATAACGCCGTATCATCACCGCCATTGCCATTGAAATGATCATTTATCTCCGCAGAACATACATGTCTGCGTGTCATCCGGGGCTCTGGCGAGCATGTCCACTGTCTCACAAGAGTGTTGGTCGAGAAATGACTTACCTCGAACTTTGTGCTACTCAGCTTCGATCTTGTCTGCCACTGGTCACTGAATGTTACAAAGCCGTATTAGCCCTGCCTCTCTCAGGCCGTGTCAGTCCGCCGCCGCAAAGGAACGCCCGGCATTCTTTGGGCCATCGTTGGCGCCTTCATTTCGCTGCATGCCGTCGATGTCTTAGATCTTCTGAGTAGACCTGGCCATGCCAGCACCGACAGACACGTCGAGAGTTGTTGCGCTGTCCAACGTGTCTCGGTACCTCAACGGAGTTTACATGTCTACCCCCCATTGCTATCGATTCGCAGATGGAAAAGACACTTTCTCGGATCACAAATCCTAAGTCGAGATAAGACTCACATAAATGTTGCGGCTTTCCTTACATACTTCAGTGTGTCCTAGACTATCTATCTGCCTTTGAAGCTCCCTGGCACAGGCGGTTACTCGGCGATTTGATTACCCAATATCTGCCCAGGAATGCTTCGTTCCTTGGCCATAAGTTGAAACCTCGTTGTCGGATGTCAACCCTCATTTGCCACATTCCAGCTTGCAAAACATGGTCCGTCATGATAATAGGGGCACATGCCTAACCTTCTTTTAATAGGAAACAGTCTCCTCCCTGACTGCCGCTTGAAAGGCTTAAGTCGCCCTCCTCCACCTAGACTTCGGTTCCGCAGTGTCTGGCTATACTCTCCTGACCGCACTAACTCTCAACAAAGCATCCACAGAGATCAGCAAGTTCGTCCAAGATGGTTTCAACCAAGCAAGCAGTCGCTCTTGCGGTGGCCTCCCTCCCAGTTATCGCCCAAGCCGCCATTATGCGCGACAAATCTGGTCTCGCCGAACGCGCCGATCTGGGCAACGGCGCGCCGATGCCCTCTGTCCCGGCCGTTCTCCACCGCAAGCGTCAGGCTACCGGCGGCTTCCTAGACGCAGACTCCGGGTCGGGGACGGCCGACAACTGTGGCGATGCCACAGCTTTCATCCTCAACAACTTCGGTCAACTAGAGGTCGACGGCCAGCTGCTTTCAACGAACCCCGGCACCCCGTTCATCCCTCTGCGACCGACCTCACCGCAAGGAAGCATCACGGTCACTTTCAGCCTCAACAACGGGGCTCTGACATGGTCAAACCCTGCCTTTTTTGGAGGTCAAGCCGGCTTTTGCCAGGACACCACAGGACAGGTATACGCCACATTTGCCAACCCAGCCGTCGCGTACCCCGCCAATTGTGCCGCTGTTCAACTCGGCCCGGTCGTAGGTGAGTACAGCATCATTTAAGGCGATATGCTTTTGTCTGGCTGGAATCGTTAACAAATCATCAAGCCTCGACTTGCCAGCGAGGCTCTATCGTACCTAGCGGTCTGCTCCCATCTACGGGCACATCTTCTGCCAGAGTGACTACCCGTCCCACAACGATTGTCAGCACCGGCTCCGACGGCAGTATCTTCAGCACCGTCAGCAACGTCGAAACGACACTCGCCGGACCCATAACCGAAGCCCGCACCGATACCCCGGCAGTCCCGACCACGGCTGTCGTCAACGGCACACTCACCCTTCGCCCGGGACTGTACCCGGAAGGCGGCTTCGTCAGCCCAGCTGGAGAGACATGCAGGATTATCACCGAATCTTGGATATATGGGGACACCACATTGCTTCCTCACGCTGCTACCACTACCGTGGTCTAGACGTCGGCCGCCTTGCCCGTTTGCTGCATGACGGTGTTTTGGAGATTGGACGACCCCATCAACATGACGAGACCAAGGGCGTGGGATTTACATAGCCTACTAACAATAACACCAAGAGATATGAAAACAAACAAATGTGACACTTTTACTTTACCTCGCACATGCATTCTCAGGAAATGACGAATTAATTTGAGAGGCGGTCACTCACAGACGAGACAAGCCCAACAATATGCACGAAAACCCTGCGTCTTTGAAGTCATCAGGTCGACTTGCATGTGGCGTTCCATCTTGAAAGATAAGAGCCGGCAGTTACCTTCGGACGCAAACATTTATTCGCGTAGTGGGGTATCCCGACCATCAACGGGCAAAACGTCCTCCTCCAAACTTCCCGCCCCAGACCATCCGCCATCCGCCATCCGCCGCCGCCGCCCGCGCGCGGGGACCCGTGACTCACATCATACCCGCAAGGATGGTGCCGGTGTGTAAGAAGCTCAAACTCTGGGGGATGCGGGAAGTTGCCTGCTGGGGCGAGGATCCCCCAAGAGCAGATGATAACAGACCGGGACGGAGCAGGAAAGAAAAATGCTCGCCCACGATGGTGCGGTCTAGTCTTTGTGATGACATGTCACCGTCGTCTCAATTACAGTGAACCTTCTTCCCGCTGCCACCCTCGAAGACTCCGTCTGTTCGGGGCTGAATTTTGATGGAAGTTTTTGTTTTGTTTTGGGGAGACAACGCCAGCCGAGGTGAAGCACATGGCAACAGAGCCTCCATCTCCTCTGGTCCTCAATCAGCGTCGTGCCGAAATCACACGATCTGCGGCTACGGTGCTCGACCGACGACGAGACGCCTTGGGAAGGGCGCCGCTAGCCCAAACAGTAGATGCGAAGCTGAATCGATCGATGTTCGATGATGCTTCTCGTCAATGCCCCCCATCGGCCCTCGCTCATCGCCTGGCCCGATGCTGCATCATTGCCCCATGGCGATATCTCGATTTTCAATTTCCCCTTCCCCGTCACCCTCTGAACGAACGCAACGACATCGCCGGCGGTCCGGCCATGGGGACCGTGCCAGCCAGCCGGGCGTATTCGCTATCAATTCCAAGACATGCGCCGCGCCAATCCAATCCCATCCCATTCCATCCCACCATCCCATCCCATCCCCTACGCCATCGTTTTTTCTTCCTCCTCTTCCTATCTACCTCTCCTGCGCCCCAACGGGCGACAGCTCACCACCCACGTACGACCGACCAAGTGACGCCAGAGACACAACATCTTGCAGAATCGACAATCGAATAAGCCTCCTGCAACGATGCACGTATACGTCTCTTTTTGATGCATTGTGTAGAGTGTAGACCGCGACATCCGGCGCCTGTCTTGCCCTACAAGGCCGTGACGGCGACGACTGACGAAACCAACGACATCCAGCACCCAAGACGGATTAGACGGTAATAGCAGGGGAGTCAGCTGAAGGGGCCTGGGCCGGGTTGGAGTGAGAGATGTGACGGATTGCTTTCAGTTGTTCGCCGGTAGAACGGTGACCCTATTCGTACACAGGGAAACACGAACATGCCACATCCATGATACGTTGGATCACGTCGTGCTGGATAGGATCCTATCCTGACACGGACTGACGCTGGGCTGTGGACAGGGACCCCTCCTTCCAACACTACCTACCTAGCGTAGTAGAAGCCTGGACCGGCAACAGACCCCACCACACCCTTCTTCCTTCAGAGTTCAGACCTGTCAGCCCTTCTCCATTCATTCACATTCACACCCCCTTGCGAGAGACAGCAGTCCGCAGCGCCCATCCTTCACTTCAATTCAATCCTGGACAACTCCACCGGAACCCACCCTGGTCGTTGGTTCCCAGACGCTGGCACAGACGCTCGTCTTGTTTGGGGTTGACAGGCCATGGCGGCGGGCCCCGCCATCAAACATGAAGATGATTGGCAACGGTCATTTTCTGATGGGCTTAAGGTAGATCAGAACTGGCTGGAATACCTTCCTTATCGCTAACCTGTGAGAATCGAAACCGGAGAGAAAGCCTCGTCGGCCTGTCCGTCACGCATTCGGATCCGTGGGACCCTTATCAGAAATCTGCAAGAAGGCGGGTGCAGATTTCTTCTGGGCGCATTCCTTGCTTTTCGTTGCCGTTCCTTTTTTTTTTTTTTTTTTTTTTTTTTTTTTTGGGTGGCTCTTATTCGAAATGCTGCTGCCGCCAATGGCTCGTACTTCTAACCAGCCCGACCCAGCAACCAACCCGCTCGCGCCAACTGCCTGGTGTGTGTGTGTGTGTCCATGTATCTCTTGCAAATCCGCCCAACCACTGGCGTCAACACAGCAAGAGATAGACAGGAGAGTGTGAGGTCAAACACACAAGGCCACCCTCGCCAGGATCCTGATATGGCACAGGAAACAGAAACACTCTAGCTCACTCACATGCAGCAAGCCACAACCCATCTGGTCTCCCCGAGTTACTATCTCTACCACATGGCATGCTTTAGTGTAGTCGTTGTCGTCCTTCTTAAAGACAGCCCCCCCGGTCCCAGGCTGGACATGACAAGACAAGCACAACAAGAAAAAGGGCCCCAAAAGTATCTCAGCCTCCGTTTCGACGTTGGTTTGAAGGAGTTTCCCACTCGCACGCGCGCACACCACGCCCACGCCCGCGCCTGTCAGGTCTTTTTTGTATTCGTTTCCCGCCGCCCCCCAATCTGCTTGCTTGCTTGCCCGTCCCATACCATCCTATCCCATCCTCAATCCCCATTCCGAATTCATTGATCAACGCCCCGTCCCATCCCTAATCCACTTGTGCTGCGGCTCTCTCCCCTGGACCTTCCAGCCAGCCAGACCTTGCCTTGTCTGCCTTCACCTTGCAAGAGGTACTTAACCAAAAGTCCACCCACTCATCAAAATTTTTCTTTTTTTCCCTCGAGATTTTCTCTTAGATCGTACCCCCAAAGCCTTATTCTTGTTCATTTCTTTTCACTTCATTTCCCGCTCTCCCATATCCGGGCTGGTTGAAGAGGGTGAAAACTTACTCCTACGGAAATCCCGTTAGACCAAGAAAAGAGGACTCCCCTTATTTAATCTTCTTGTTCCCATTTTGCTTCTTCATTCCCATCTTATACCACCAGGAAACCACTTCTATATCCTCTCCCTCCCCCCGTCCAGCCACTTCGGACGGGTCCCCCCACGACGGTTGCGCGGGCGATAAGACCTTTTTCTTGTCTGTGCAAGTCAGTCCACCCTAGCAGAGAAGATCAACCACACACAACCCTCCCAAATAAAAAGAGCCAAAAAAAAAAAAAAAAAAAGGACCGGACCGCACATGGGAAACCAACAGACCCTAACCTCGCCTTACCTTACCTAGTAAAGTTTTAATACCAACGGCATAACGCAGGACACACAGAGACCATCGCGCTTTACCGCCAGCCACCCCTCCAACCAACTCGGACGACAGACGAAGAAGAAAACGTTCTTTAGAACGAGCATTCGCAAGGGCTATATAGACGAGACGCCCACCTTCAATCCATGTTCCAACCCCTCGTACCATAAAGCACGGAGGGGTAAAAAAAACAAAAGGGCCCGCCAACGGTCGACGTCGAAACCCTCTGTCAGCACTCACGAGACCAGCATCCATCTTCGGCTTGGAGCCTTTTTGCATGTCTGCTGCTGCCTCGGCGTGCCTATCATCTGTCGCCAGCTGCCACCACTCAGAGAAGCCCGGCGCGGTTAGCTCAGCTTTTATCCGTATTTCACCACTGGAGCGGACGAGCCAATAAGATGGAGTCGCCTCACCACATGGGCATCCGGGAGCTCAATGTGAGCAACTGGCATGCTCACAACGGCTTGAACACGTTCAACCACGCCGTCCCAGCCATCAAAACAAGCGCAGGTAAGAGACAGTGTTCCTTCGTCTTTTGGCATCTCAGTTGAGGCTCTTTTTTTTATTCCCAAATTCTTGGCTGCTTATCTTCAACGACATCCCTTCTTTGTCTTGGCACGCTGCGTTGACTGCAGCTCATCACCACTTCTCAACCAAATCACACCGTCAACCACCATCCTCAGCTCAGGTTGCAGCCTGTGTTCAGCAAACCTGCCTGCTTATTGCCAGGGGTGTGGAGTCAGTATTTCCAGAAAAGAGATACAGAACAGTTTAGGCCACGGATTTTCGGCTCAATGCTCAACGCTAGGATCCATGCCATTCTACCAAAAAACCGATCTCATTCATCTCGTCCTTCACATCTCAATCAACTTCACATCGCAATCAAGCAACTACACTCACAACCTCCTCAAACAAACAACTAACAAGACCGCCAGCCTTCTTCACCTTCCTCCGCGCAAACCTGGTCCTCAACCCGTCAGCAATGTCTTCAGCCACAAGCACCCCGGTGCTCCAGCCCACCGGCGCCTCGCGCACCTCCTCTCACCGTCCCTCATCCCCCTCCCCGCTCGCCAACTCCCAAACCCTCGACCCCCTCGACGACATCCCCCCGCTGTCCCTCGAAGTCCTCTCCTCCCGCGAGGACAAGGCCGCCGCCCTGCACCTCATCGCAGACTCCATCGCCCAGCAGCGCCAGACCGCCTCCTTCGCCCTCGTCTTCCACCCGGTGCCCCTCGCCGGCCTTGTTCTGGCCCTCGGTACCGTCTACCAGTTCTCCTACGGCCGCACCGGCGACCTGGGAACCACCCTGATGCTCTTCTCGGGCGTCGTCATGACCTACCTCCTCGCCATCCGCTACGCGACGAGCGGCTACATCGCGCTGGCCGAGGCCGTCTCGTGGTCCTTCATCCGCCCCGTCCCGGAGGCCTCGCCCGCCGAGGAGGACCTCGTCCTGGGCGCCCGCTTCGGCGAGGACATGATCGCGGCGCTCGTGCTCCGCCTCGAGCCCGCCGTCCCCGTCGCCGTCGCGGGCGCCTCCGGCAGCAGGCGCCGGAACAAGGCCAGCTTCCGCGGCGGCAAGGGCCTCATCCGCGCGTGGACGACCAAGCTGCGCTTCCGCGGCCGCGGCGTCGGCGCCGATCTGCTCCACGAGGCCGTCCGCATCACCCGCGAGCGCTGCGGAAAGGACGCCGCGGTCGGCTTCGCACTGGAGCACGCCAACAGCCGGATGGTGCTTCCCGAGTTCTTCAACGGCGTCTTCAGGAAGAGGGAGAGGTGGGCCGCGAAGACGCTTGATGGCGTCTTGGCCGAGAGGGAGACGAGCAAGAAGAAGAGGTGAAGGCGCCTCGTCGTGTTTGTCCCTTTTTCCCCCCCCTTCTCTCGTCTCTGTTCACTCCAATTTTTTCTTGGTCAACTTCATGTTGATTTGATCTACTACATTTATCATTTTAAAAACTTTTTTATCGGGAGAAGGCAAAGATTGTTTTACCTGTTCTGTTTTGGAATGGGGCAGGGGAAGAGGTGGACAGTTATACCCTAGAGAAACTGCGAGGCGTCCTCGCGTTGACGTACGATGGGCGAGGCTGCAGTTGTCTTCATCGTGTTTTTCTTCTTTTTCTCCTTCTTTTAAACCTTTATTTTTGGATACCCCTCGTTTTTTATGATATCTTCCGGTCATTGGCGAAACATTTATATAGAGCGAAAAAAGTGTCGAAAGTCAACAACAGCAACGTTCTTCTTGATACGAAGAAGATCTGTTTGTTGATCACACTCCTAGACGTGCAGGATGGAGTGAGGACTTCAATTGTCTGGGCTCGAACGTCTTTGCCTAATCTAATCCCTTCGTTTTGACTTGTCACACACTGTATCCCTGAGTTTGTTTGATGCCGTGATGATGTCTTCCATTCTGCCTCCGTATCTGATTGACATGCCGTCTTATGAGACACCCCATTTTCAGACGTGCAATTACCCTCATTTGATAGCCCTCGCCTTGCTTGGTCTGCTGCTGGAGAACATGACCATGCCGATGAAGCGTCGGCCATCCCTTGGGCCAGCAACGCTCGAGTACGTACACCCCCTCAAATCAGAGAGACAGTCCCCTTTTCCCGAAATTCCATGAAACCAACCCATTTTTACACTCTCATCTTAATAAAGACAAGCCAGGAGAACACATCTCGCATCCGGATATCCACAACTGGGTAAGTCAGGATCAGAAAATGCAACCAAGCCAACGTCTGCAGCTCGTTCCCTCGAATCCGCCCTCCCGTTTCGCTCTCATCGAATCAATCAATCCCGAAAACGGCCGAGTGCCACGACGCTCATTCCATCAATGCTGTTTTCCGCCGATCAAGAAGGAAAGGTGAAAAAGAGAGCGGACAAAGAAAGCCCGGGACTCAGTTGTCGCCGTGACCGCCTTGACCGCCGGCGGCTCTGCGAACCTTGGGATCGACGTAGGTATCCGGGTCGAAACCGTAAATGGGGTTGCCGATGCGACGCAGGGAGTGAAGGACCTGTTTGATGATTAGCACGGAGTTTCTCATGGCGGGGCGGCGGCGGCCATCTCGAAGTGAAGAAGCTGCAGGCGGGAGCCAAAGAAACTCACGTCGTAGATGGTGACCGTCTTGGCGCCGCGGTGCTCGGTGTAAGCGACGCAGTCCTTGAGGATCTTGGTGGCAGAAGTTAGTTTGAGGGGAAATCCATGAGGAGCTTGGTTGACTGGGGGACCGATTGATGCATACTTGTTCCAGACGACGCTTCAAAGCAGTGCGGGCCTCGTCGTAGATCGTGGCTGAGATGCGCTTAACACCACCGCGACGGGCGATGCGACTGGAGACCGGGGTCAGCATGGTATTGCAGAGGAAGTATAAGATATTGTGAATTCAAACATATTGTGAATTCAAACATATTGTGAATTCAAAGATATTGTGAATTCATATAGAACAATATCTTTGAATTCAAATAGCAACAGAGGTGCTGAGTAATAGTAGGAGTAGTAAGTTCATTCCCCACGGCTCCTCATTAATCCTAAATCCCCAGAACAGGAGCGATGGATCTCGCGCTAGGGGAATAGGGAAAAAATAACGAAAAATAGCAATATGGGAATGACTTACCGGATAGCAGGCCGGGCTGCATGGAGTATGAATGTTAGCCGGCATTCCCGGACACACATGTGTGAACCTCTCCACAAGATTGAGACTACTCACTAATGCCGTGGATGGTATCCTTCATGATCTTGCTAAACTCCAGGTCAGAAAGAAGCGCTATCTTACCTACCATGAGCAGGTGCGAGGTGGAAGGGGAAGAGCGCTCACCGGTGACGCTTCGCACCCTGTCCGGGCAGGACGGTCTTTCCCTTTCCTTTACCACCAGGGCCAATCTTGATGGCAGTTCCCTTCTTGCCGCCGCCGGGGCCGCCGCGGCTGGGCAGAGTAGGAGGCATGACACGCGACTGGTGATGACAATAATCACTACGCTGCGAGACCTAAATAGCTTGTGCGACTCTGCGATGGACTACCGAACGGTTTGTCGAGGGTGCAAATAGTGAGAAGCAGGGAAGCCGCTTGTTGTTGTTGCGACTGGACGCGACGGCCTCTGGGCTTGAGACCTGGAATCGGCAAGAGGTCGTGGGTTGCCTTATCAACCTTATCGGGAAAACCCCAACTGGGCGGGTGGACAGTGCTAATATACAGTGTCTGTCATTGACAACTTAGACCCTAGACAATCAGGCACTTTGCGTTGCGTTTCATCAGAGCACAGAACTCTAGGCATGCGACATGTCTCAGCGTGATGAGAGGTAGTAGCAAGGTATCTTAGGCAGCATTGCGACTAAAGGAAGAACTAGAGACATGAGAGCCGAAAACGAGAAAGGTGATTATTTGTATTAGAACAGTCTTATAGAACAAGTAACCAAGTAACAGGAACGAGTGACCTGAGCCCCATCTGAACGCCTAACCCGACCGGCTGCATTTACCCAAGGAGCCCCCATTAATCCAGGTCTATTCGGAGATAAAGGTAGCTTCGCTGAAGCAAAGTCCCTCCTCGGAGATTTCTTGGTCTCCAATCTTGAGCTTCAGAGTAAGCTTGTTCTTTGTCGGGCAGTACTATAGGCGCTGTTAGCACGGTTCAGCCAGAACATGTCTGGAATCACTCACTTGGTAGATGTATGGCTTGGTACCGGCCGTGCCAGCCACTATCTTCTTGACGAATCCAGGAACCTCAGCCAAGACATCCACCCTGTCGAGCCTCTCGCCCAGCGCGCCCACGATGGAGGCGACGACCGCCTTACCGTCCTTGTCGTTGCCGGTCCAGGTGAACTTGACCTCCTCTGGCTCGGGCCACTCGTTGACACTATCGTTCTTGGACTTGGTGTGCGTCGCCGTCTGCGTGACACCGCCGTAGATTATCTCGCCGTCCTTGGCAATACCTCCAACGCTGACCGTCGTCGAGCCGTACGACGGCGGAGTGGTGTACTCCATCATGACGGCCGAGTAGTTGGGGCCCTGGAAGTCGACAAAGTTCCACTTGGCCGCTGCGTGATGCGGCTTCATGCCCTGCAGGGCATATACGTAGAAACCCCTGCCCTTGAAGTCCACGGCGCCCGCCTTGGCGGTGATGGTGCCCTCCACGGCGCAGCGCGGCCAGAAGGCGTGACGCATGCTGCCCCAGGGTTTGGACATGTCGGTGCCGAAGAGCGTCCTGCCCGTCTTGCCGGCGTGGAAGCCGGGCGACATGCGGGTGACCTTGAGGTTGACGATGGCATTGGCCGAGTTCATGCTCTTGATGGTGTAGTAGGTGCCATCCTCCGACAGCTCGACGGCGCAGTCGTTGGCGTAGAAGGAGTATCGGTCCTCGCTGATCTCGTAGTGGTTGAGCTGTGACGTTTCCCATAGGTTGGGCTTCGAGTTGTCGGGGTAGAAGATCTTGGCGTTGAACTGGCAGGTCGTGCGGATGCCGCTATTCGCGTGCTGAGGTTAGCTGGGGTTGAGGTAGCGATGACGTGCATGTCCCCGCAGGAGCGCCGCGCGCGCGCACATGGCGTGGGGTTAAGGCTCAACCTACCCGACGTTGCTGTAGATGACCTGGGCCAGCCCCAGGTGTCCGCTATCAGCCATCAAGTAGAAGCTCTGAGTCTCGACCGAAGTCGAGTCGGCGGCGATCCATTTCAGGTCGTTCTTGGAGAGCTCGGTAAAGGTCTTCTCCTTGGCCTCCTCAGCGACGGATTTGATGGCCGTGGGTCCGTAGATGGGCTCCTGGGTGCCTGCGACGTCGGCGAGCCTGTTCAAGATTGAGTATCAGCCTTGGCAAGCTTTGGGCGAGGATATGGGCATTGGAGAATGCGGGCGGGCCCCGTTTACTCACTTCTGTTGCGCCCACTTGAACATGTTGACGGTAGAGGACTGAGGGAGGGGGAAACGGCGAAGACGGATAGGATGTGTAGGTGTGATTCGGGTATGCAATCCTGAGGGTGAGATAGCAAAGTCTTGATACAAAAACTTAGCTCCTCGTTGAGTTATTAAGAGGGAAGAGATGGGAATGACCCTGGTTCACAGAGTTAGACGTTGAGTTGGAGCTGACCGCCCCAAACGACGACAGGCGGAGGGGCCGAGGGGTCATCCCACCACACAATGACGGCGAAACTGTGGCTAGAGAAAGCTGGGTGGAGCCTGCATTCCCCCGAGCATCCCGGTCGCTTGGACGTTTAGCGGTGGCTAGTGCATAAGGCTCCTAAATTTTCCACCTCCGATCATTTCAGCACCTGATTTGGGAATTGGCGAGCTTGAAGCTGTCTGGCGCGGCGCATACAATTCCCCGTGTCTTCCTTTGAAAACGCCAACAAACCAACACAACACACACACACACACACACACACACACACACCCGCCCATCATGTCGAAGCGAGGAGCGGCCATGGCCGACCAGGTCGTGAAGCTCATCGTGGGCGCCGGCCAGGCAAGCCCCAGCCCCCCCGTCGGTCCCGCGCTGGGTAGCAAGGGTGTGAAGTCGATGGACTTTTGCAAGGTGAGGCTGCTCGCGCCCTCTCGATCCCAATACTGCGACGACCGCATGGCCACCTTCTGCCCAACAACCGTGCTCCGTGTTCCTTGGTCTTTATTTTCTTTTTATGTCTCTTCAGGGGGTGGGCGCCATGGGTCGGTCATGCCATGGTAGAAGTTCATGCTAACGGGGCTCTTCGCTATAGGAGTTCAATGCGAGGACACAACACATCAACGTCGGCACGCCGATGCCCTGTCGAGTCACGGTGCGCGGCGACCGATCGTTTCACTTCGACATCCGCACACCGCACACGACGTGGTTGCTCCTCAACGCGGCGGAGGCGCCTTTGGGGAAGAAGGGAAAGAGGAAGGGCGCGGCGCGGACGGGACACGAGACAATCGGCACCGTCAGCTTGAAGCACATCTACGAGATCGCCAAGATTAAGCAATCAGAGACGCGGATGTCGGGTCTCAGCCTCGAGGCCATCTGCCGGTCTGTCATCTACACGGCCAGGTCGTGTGGCGTCGCTGTCGTGGCATAGACCAC
This sequence comes from Colletotrichum ledebouriae, assembly GCA_036785755.1. Lineage (NCBI taxonomy): Eukaryota > Fungi > Ascomycota > Sordariomycetes > Glomerellales > Glomerellaceae > Colletotrichum > Colletotrichum ledebouriae. Next base: position 7,787 of record JAVHLU010000245.1, on the reverse strand, counting down.
TCGCTGGATTCACGACTGTCTACGGAACAATTTTCTACGTTGCATACCTATATCAAAAAACTGGAGTCAGGCGCGGATAGCATGTATACCATCTCCCTCTACAAACACAGAGCGCCTTTGTTGTTGTACTATATCGTCGGAGGTAGAGTGGAGGTAGAAAAGCAGCAGGAGGCATTGTATGATGGGACCATAAGAAAGAGAAAATTCAACTGCCAAGCATATGCAGAATCCCGGGGTAAGCCTCGCACGCTGGTGTCGCGTGGTTTCGTGGCATTTGAGACTAGGCGAGGAGGCAGTTGCATCAGTGCAGGTGTGTCAAAATGCACCAATTGGGTAGTAATTTTGGCATATGCGTCTTGTTGTGTGGAGGCAGAGTTTGTTCTCAGCTTGAGCTCAGAATCTGAGTGGGCGCCGTCCGCGGGCGATCGAAACAGCTAGCGGCATGTCCGATGGTTCGGAACAAGTTCGAAAGGAGACGAAGTCGACCATGACGAAAGTCAAGCTGCAACTGTACGGTTTGAAGGACGGGGCGGATTGGCTGCAGTCAACACGGGGAACTCCCAATGTGCTGAGCGTTGCTCTGGTGAGAGTTCGATCAGCGGTCCAGAACCAGAATGAAAGCGGCAAAGCCAGCACATCAGTGGAGAATCTCTGATTTAAAGCATCTCGTTGAAAAGCTTCGTCATCGAGATCGCCTCATTGAGTTGGTTCAAATTGTGCAAGGTAATGATGTGTAGGATGTCGGTCCTTTGCTGCAGTGCTGACGTTGCATCTGAGGCACCCTGCTAATGGCTTATGTTTATACAGGCGAGCAGGTATAAGAAGCCAACCCAGTTAATATCCGCCTTTTCATCACGGAGTTCCAAGAGCTCAGCATTGAGTTCCACTCCCCCGCTTGGTGCGACGACGAGACAGGTCCAGGCCTCAATCGGCAATCTTTCAAAACGTCGGCGGCCGTTTTCATGCTGCTGCAGCCAACTGCAGTCTGCAACACATCAGCACCTACGCCACTGTGTCGGGCTCAGGCTGGAACCGGAGTTACGGCGGTATTACTGCGGTACGTCTCGGTATGTAAGGCACGAACGCTGATGGAGGGCAGAGCTCTTCGTCTGTTCCTGTCAATCATTTCGTCAGAACCTCCCATCCCCTCGTCTGTTAGCCGAGCGAGCTGACAGAGAGCTGCCCCTTCACGGCTCGTGTACGCCGATAGACGACGGGATCATGGTGGGAGATGGGACGTGTGTTCGCGTCTTTTTCCCTTCGTTTGCTGTAAAGGAGGGGGGCTACGACGGCTTGGGATTGGCTTGGTTTGGTTTCCTGATCAGCGCGTCAAGGGTAGGCCCGAGGAACAAAGGCGCATTGCTAAATAATATGGTAAAGTGTGTTGTGCATACTAGAGCAAATGATATGGGTTAAATTTGTGTGAGAAAGTGTAATTACCCCCATGTGGCTGAACATGGATGGCAAAAAAGGCACCAGAATATGGACTGGTGGTCCAGGTGGTGTTGGGACTGGAGGCGAGGAAGGAGAAATTTTACTTTTTCTTTTTTCCAAGCTGGGAGTCGAATCTGTGGGACGGACCGAGAAGCAAACGGCCTGGACCTGGTAGTTGATACGAAGCGTCATTTCCTGTGAAATTCGTAAAAAAGCTCAGTGGGTGACCAACAGTTTCCGCCGAATGCGCCCCTCGCAAGCGATTGCGTGTGGCACGGATGTAAAACCAAGAAAACGCACCCTGGCGGAGCGCCGGATTTTTCGTACTGAAAGCTCCGGGGGGCGGGAGATCTTGGCTCTGAGTGGACAAATGGACAAGTCTAGAGCCGAGTTGGAAAAATAGAACGTTCCGATCACCGCAGGGACAGGCAGGATCTGGAGGAAAGCAGGGCTGGGCGGGCTGCCAAACTGGACTGGCAGGGCAGAGGCAAGGGCGTACACGCCGTACAGGGCCTTCCGCCCAGGTCCTGATGCAGATACGCGCAATGCATCCATGATTTGGGGGGGGGGGAGGATGGTCACTGCCAAGTATAGATCCCGTCTTCCAGGCGGTCTCAAGCCGACTCCCGACTGCTCCTTCCCCCGGGTGCTAAAGGTTTCAGAAAACAGCCCCCAAAAAAGAGCACCAGAGGCTCCATTCCGGTGTTGCCTTGCCGTGAAAGCGTCTTATCCGGTCCCGTCCACCGCTTCCCCGATAAGCCGATAAGGGACGACAGCACTGCCTCCAGGCCGACCAGTCAGCTTTTATGTTTTTCCCTTTTTGACTGGGAGCGTCATGTACATCTTCTTCCGACTGGCGGCGGGTTGACGGGCAACTAAAAGGGCCCGTACCCAACCCTTCCGGAAGGCACTTACAAGCGTCACGATACCCAGGTAGGGTATGGAGCGGGAGGAGGAGTACAGGAGGTACACCTCACCATCCAGTGTCCCGGTCGTCCTGCCCTCCGACAAAAGTCACAAGTGAACCACGCAGTGCATTTTAGCTGCACTTATTTCGACACACCTTTCCTAGGTAAGGTGAGGTAGTCAGGGCCCCACCATTCGCAATTGGTAGCATCCACCACGTCGTGGTCCATGTCCTGGGTATCCGCGCCGTAGGTACTTTTCTCTTTCTCATGCCCGACTTTATGTGAGAATTTGTTTGATTTCTTTCCCACTTGCTCCTCTCCCCGCCTCGAACAGCATTCTTTCACCTCTCGCAAGCCCCGCGACTGAGAACCAACATCGTCGTCATCCATTCTGTCGGGGCCATGGCTACCCCGTCTCCCCCTCGCGATGCTCACAAGGAGGATCAACAACTCCCAGGTACAAACGCCCTATCCTTCCGTCTGTTCCGGCGCGCAACCCCGCCCTCGGTTCGTCTCTTGCGCATGTCACACTCACACATCCAAACACTCCTGTGCCATGCACCCTCGCCCTCGTCCGAAACAAAAGAAAAAAAAGCCCAGACTCTAAACCGCAGATGCCCAGTAAATTTCTCGTGCTGACCGCTGCGCTTGTCGCAATGCCCAGAAACCATCCGCAAAGAACATAATACCCCGGCCGCCGAAACAGACTCCAAGATGCCCCCTCAGGATGCGCCCGCCGTCCGCTTCGCCTCTTCCGTCGAGGAGATCACGCCTACCGTCACCACGACATCACCGACTGACACCCAGGCTCCCACCGATGCCGCTACCGGAGAACCCTCTCTCTCAGAGGTGACGCCTGACCAGCTGAGAGCCCTTTCCAAGTCTCTTCAAGGAGCACCGTTGCAGCAGCGCCGTATGAGCGTCTTTGGCTTTGAACCATACTCACTGCCAGCATCACGCGTATGTCTCTGTTATGCCTATCAAATCCTCCTTATGCTTAGCACTGGGGCCTCTTGACGTTGCTTGCTTCTACGCCTGTTGCTTGGGCTTTCGCCCCCAAGATGCTGCGTTTCAAAGCACCTACCTACTCTACCCCTCTATCTTTCCCGCCAACACCGCCTCAATGTTTAGGCCTCTTCCCCGGACATATCGGCTGTCTACTGCACAACTGCCCGTCCATGGTGTAAATGACGCCTCTCAGTGGAGGTTCCGTGGCCTGTCTGTTGCTTCCACCAGGTATCCTAACCTGTTAATGTCAACGGCTTCGCACATGCCAACCTGCGAAACCAGCACTTACTGATATCTCCTCTTTGGATAGGTCTGTTCCCGAGAAGACGAATCCGATAACAGCCGACTGCCGACCCCGAGTTCCAGTGGTCCGAAATCGCCGCGTTTTGGTTCGGTCCACCCGATGCAGTCTCCTCCCCTGACCCCGGCGGGGACCGACCCCCAAGATCCGAAGAAGGGTGCGGAGAATGACGACGGTAGAAAGCCTTCCTCGGGCGAGCCTCAGGTTATCACTCCTCAGGCATCGTCCTCCCAGGACCCTTCGCCGCCGTCATCTTCGAGAAAGATCCTGCCTGTTCGAGCCAAGTCGAGTGAGGAAGTTGCTCAAAGATCAGCGTCTGCGGAGGATAGAGACCACGGCACGAGGTCGCATAGAAAGGGCATGTTCTCCATCGGACCCGGCGGATCCGTACCAGTCTCTCGAGAATCTAGTCCGTCTCGAGCTTCAATGTATTACTCAAAGCCAATGACTCCAGGAGGAGACGCCAACGACCCGTATGCCGCCCACAAGCGCCAGCCACAAGCTCCGAACCCCCAGAGGGGCACCATCGACTCGAGATTCGTCTTTTCACGGAGGAAGCATAAGCATGGATCACCCTCAGCCTCGACGTCAAGTTTGGGTCGTGCGTCCGAGAAGCGGCACTCTGGTCTTTTGGGCAATCTGAAGGGCCATGGTGACGAGCTTCAGGTCCCCCACGACGATGCAGCGAGCATATCGAGCAGGCAAGGTTCGTTTGCCGACTTGAAGCGGTTCTTCAAGGTCGGAGGGCACCACAAGATGAAACGCGAAGCTTCGCCATCGTCAACTCGTTCCGGGACGAAAACTCCGCCTACAAGATCTTCGCAACATCAACTGCCTTTTGGCGACGATCACGGCTTGTCTTCGAAATACGGAAAGCTCGGAAGGGTGCTTGGGTCCGGTGCTGGCGGATCTGTGAGGTTGATGAAGCGAAGTGAGGATGGCGTCGTATTTGCCGTCAAGGAATTCCGCCCGAGACATTCGTACGAGACCGAGAAGGAGTACGTTAAGAAATTGACGGCCGAGTTTTGCGTTGGATCGACACTGCACCACGGCAACGTCATCGAGACGCTGGACATTCTTCAGGAGAAGGGCAAGTGGTACGAGGTCATGGAGTACGCTCCTTATGACCTCTTTGCCTGTGTCATGACGGGCAGGATGAGCCGGGAGGAAGTCGGATGCTGTTTCCTGCAGATCCTGAACGGAGTGACATACCTGCATAGTATGGGTCTTGCTCATCGCGATCTGAAGCTTGACAACGTCGTGGTCAGCGAGCATGGTATCATGAAGATCATCGATTTCGGTAGTGCCCATGTCTTCAAATACCCCTTCGAGAATGACGTTGTGCTTGCCTCAGGTCAGGCTCTCAGATTTCCGAACTTAAAGACGCGAACTAACTCTTGGTAGGCATCGTCGGTTCTGACCCGTATCTGGCCCCTGAAGTATATGACGAGCGCAAGTACGACCCAGCGGCAGTCGATATCTGGTCACTAGCAATCATCTATTGCTGTATGACCCTGCGGAGGTTTCCTTGGAAGGTGCCTCGCATGACGGACAACTCATTTAAGCTCTTCGCAGCAGAGCCGACTCCGGGGCACGACCCGAAGAAGCTGGTTATACCCTCTAAGTCGACCAACGACCTCACTAGTACACCACAACGGGACATGTTTGAAGACGGCAAGCACGAGCACGAGCAGCATCAAAACGCAGAAAAACCAGACCAAAAAGAAAGCGAAGGACAACCGCCTCATGGCACTACTACAAACACTGTTCCATCGGGTCGGACCGACGGGCAGCCGCCGGAGAAGAAGGAGGTGATCAGAGGTCCCTGGCGTATCCTGCGTCTGCTTCCCAGGGAGAGCAGGCACATCATCGGACGCATGCTTGAGATCAAGGTTAAGCAGCGTGCGACGATGCAGGAGATTCTGGAGGAGCCCTGGGTCGCAAACACCGTCATCTGCCAACAACCTGAGCCGGGTCGGGTCATCCACGCTGAGGACCACATTCACACTCTCGAACCGCCGCAACCTCAGAAATAGAAACCGAGGCGGCATGGACCGAAATGAAATTGCATGTTCATCCTGGCGTTTTGGGGATATTGGGGGAAAGAGGTTTGGGGATTGGGAATTGGCGGGGGCGCCTTGAGGGTGACGACAGCGATGATTGCCTTCTTTAGAGCCTGGGTGGTTTCGGTGTTTGCCTTTCAGGAAAGTGTAGACGCTCCAGTGGCTATCTAAGCGAGCATGTATTATTCAGATGATCATTAGATAGGTAGATAATCTGAATCGTTAAGAGACATTCAGCTGTTCCGTACATTCGACAGGCTGCACTATCGGCGGCTTATCGCTTGATGTCGCGAGATCGCGCCGTGATTTGCGAGATCGGAATGCACCGTGCTTCCTCGGCCCGACAGTAGCCAAGTCCAGGCTGTGCTGTCAGTTGAGCGTGGTGGGGCGTCGGGAAATATTTTGACCGATCGGCCCAAAAAATTGTCGACATTCTGGAAGCTCTTGGAATAGCTTCATAACTTAAAGTTCGTTCCCGTTCCCGTCGTCTCCCATTTCTCGTCGATCGTCACCCATACACATCTATTCACCGTTGCAGTCGCGCTTCAAGTCTCAATCAACCCCAACAGTCACAATGGTACGTTCCAACCACTCTACGCCTGCAGATAAAGCGGACAATGGTCTCTGCGCCTGCACCCGAGACCTGCGGCACTCTGCTGCCAGTAGGCGGCTCTCCATTGGCGCCATGGAGCTACGCAGAACGCAATTGAGCAAGATAACTAACACGAAGCCTCCGCTATCCAGGCCACCTCCGTCCGCTCCGTTCGCGCCCTCGTGCCCCTCCTGGACCGCGTCCTCGTCCAGCGCGTCAAGGCCGAGACCAAGACAGCCAGCGGCATCTTCCTGCCCGAGTCGAGCGTCAAGGAGCTCAACGAGGCCAAGGTCCTCGCCGTCGGCCCCGGCGCCCTCGACAAGAAGGGCAACAGACTACCCATGGGCGTCAACCAGGGCGACCGCGTCCTGATTCCTCAGGTATGTTGGATTCACGATAAGATTCCTGTCAGCCGGGTACCAGCAGCCTCTTTCACCCCCTCTTTCTTGATATAGGTGCGGGACGATGCAGGAGGGTGCTCGGCGTCAATTCTTGTCCCTCCTTGCTTCCCCCGCAATCTATCATCGGAGAGGGGTAGTGGTCATGAGAGAATGCTGCTCAGTCCCGGGGGAAGGTTGATTGCGGTGGGACGATGCTGACCCGGTATTGCAGTTTGGCGGTTCCCCCGTGAAGGTCGGCGAGGAGGAGTACCACCTCTTCCGCGACAGCGAGTAAGTTTTGCCTTCTTCTTTCCCGCCCCCGGATCTGATCATGGGGTTCCCGTGTGTGTATGCTGTGGGCGGCAGCCTGCTGCTACTGCTGCGGCTTCGGGACGTTTGCACAGTGACATCAATCTAGATGGATGACTGACTCAACGGCACCGCAGGATCCTGGCCAAGATCAACGAGAGCAACTAAAATGCACACCAACACCAAAGCAAACTTTGGGATGGGATGTAGAAAAAAAGAAACGATACCCTACGAGTTCAACGACTTCTTGGCGTGTACAATTACCGTGTATCAAAAGGAAATAACTTTGTTAAGTCTCATAAAAACTACTGCAGAAGCCGAGATGTTTCTACCGAAAGGAAGGGGAAGGAAAGGCGAGCACTGCGCATGTTGATTCGGCATACTGTAACCTTTGTGGGCATAGAAATGGTGGTTGTAATGTTGGGCATGCTTAGCTTTACTCTTCCTTTTTCCCCCACTGCGGGTAGTCACGACGCAATAGGCAAACGGAAAGGATGGCGAGATTCAAGTCGACGACTCTGCCCCGCCAGCCTTGGCCCTACGCAGGACTGCTCGGACCCGCGGTTTTAATTGATGGAAAACCTCTCCTCTCACACACAGCGACTTGTCATTTGATATCGACAATCGTGCCAAGAACGTCTCGCAAGAGTGCACTTCCTTCCCCGCAGGGTTCCGAGTTTTACTGCTTTGGCCCAAAAAAGCAGTGCTTTTGCATTAGCCCAAAAAAGCGATAAAAGCACGACATTGCTTATAACCTATACCTAATTGGGAACCGGAGAGTTAATCCGGCCC
>JAVHLU010000244.1:0-74524 GCA_036785755.1 Colletotrichum ledebouriae | reverse complement strand
TATAAAGGTAACTATAAGTACTTATGTCTCTTTATAATAGTATATTATATTATATATAAACTAATACTATATTTAGTTAAACCTACTATATATAATAAATATATCCATATGTTACGGGCTACGCCCGGGCTAAGCCTACCTAGGCTTCTGCCCAGGTTTACCGCCTTAAGGAGCTACCCAGGGCCTACCTAGGGCCTACCTAGTTATTCCCTATAAACTAGCGAAATCTCCACTAGAGAGGAAAACTTCCCCTTTTTTCCTCTTTAGCTTAAATAAATAGTATTATAGCAACCTTATATTAAATAAACTTAGGTCTAACCCCTTATATATTTAAGCTTATTACTATAATAATAATAATAGGTTAAGCGCTACTCCCTATTAGTTAGTAAGATAGTTAATAATAGTATAGCTAAAACTCGAGATAAGCTATTATAAGCTAATTTAGTAGTAGTAATAGAGTCCCTCTAGTAATATTTATAGGAGGTTAAGCAGGGGAATAACTAATATATAGCTATATAAACCCCTATAAGTACTACTAGTAAGGTATTAGTAATACCTAGTATAGTACGCTAGAAGCTACTACCCCTACCCCTAAAGTTTTTAAGTAAGTAGAAGGAATATACTACCTAGGTATAGTAGATAAGGCATAAGATTACTATAGATAGGGCGTTCTATACTATAGATATAGAGGTATAGTACCTTATTAACTCCTATTTAGATACTATAGCCTAGTAAGTAGTCTCTACTTTCTATAGAGCTAGGGGGGGTAGGGGGAAATATAACCCTAAGGACTTTATAACTTACCTAGACTAGATATATAAAGACCTAAATATCTAGTTATAAGCTATAGCCTAACTATAAACCCTCTAGTGAAAAGAGAATAAATCCCTAATAACCTTCTTACTAAGATTTAAGTAGATATTAGCTAATATAAGTAATATAAACTAGCTTAGCTAAGTCTAGATCTTACTTCTAGAGGCCTCTCTTACCCCTAGGCTAAGGGATTAGCTAATTACTATTAACCTACTAGCTAATTATAATAGCTAGCTCTTAAAGGTCTAGAGTATTATATAGAAAGTAGAGCGCTAGAAGGTTACTAGTAACTACTTAGTAATCTACTAAAGACCTATTACTAAGGATATTAAAGGGGATATTTATATAACTAGAGTAATATATATCTTATAAGTTAAAGAAGTAAGACGCTATAACTATTAAAACTCTAGATCCTCCTTAGGTACTTCCCTAGTATAATACTAATAACTTTAAAAAAGCACGAGGGACCCCTATACTTATTATACTTATAGAACTAGAGGCTATATTACCTAGCGCTACCCTAATAAGGAGGACTAGCTACTTAGGGTTATAAAGGTAAAGACCTTAAAGGAAGAAATAGTATACTATAAGGTTATAAATAACTACTAGGTAGTAACTAACTCCTTAGAGGAAAATAAGAAGTTAGGAAAAGACTAACTCTAGAGCGAAATTAGGCCCTAGAGCTTACTAAGGAGGAGATATTAGGTTAGGAAGAATATAAATAGGGATAGCTAGCTAATAATAAGCCTATTATTATTTAAATTAGAGTTAATAGAAGATATCTAGCTTATGCCCTAGTAAATACTAGGAGTAATACTTATATAATAATTAACCTATCCCTAGCCTAATACCTCCGCCTTCTATATATTAAGAAGAGATGCTAACCTATAAGAAGGTATATACTTAGTAAACTATTACTAGGTAACGCGCTAGGTATAGTAATATTTAATCTAGAAATAAGTAGCTATACCTAGCGTATCTTTATATATATAATTAATAGCTTAGACCCTAATATCCTCTTAAGGCGCCCTTAGATAGAATAGAGCTAAGTTATTTATAACGCTATAGCTTACTAAGTATACTACGGGAGGGAATAAGTTAGGTTATACCTAAAGGATTAAGAAGAAACTCCCCTTATAAAGGAAATAAGGGCTATAAAGTTCCTTAATATACCCTCGTTCTCTATAATCTACTAATACCTAATAAGATAATAGGGTAAATACTAGGAGGGTACTAAAGAGGTATTAGTATAAGCTATTAGCTTATCTAATATTAAAAAAGCTTTAAACCTAAGACTAAAAGAGGATTAATAATACTATCTCCTAAACTAGGTCTTAAGGGAGTTTCCTAACTTATTTAACTCTAATAAGGCTTACCTACTACCCCCTAGGTAACTAGGGGTAAACTATTAGATTAACCTTATACTAGGACTAGATAGAAGGGAGCTACTACTCCCCTAGGGCCCCCTCTATAATATATTAAGAGAAGAGCTACTAGTATTAAAAAAGACCCTATAAGACCTCCTAGATAAGGGGTTTATTAGAGCTAGTAGCTTACCTACTAGGGTACTAGTGCTCTTTATAAAGAAGCCTAGTAGGGGGATTCGCTTCTATATTAACTATAGGGCCCTTAATATAATTATAAAGAAAGACTACTACCCTCTCCTACTAATCTCTAAGATATTATACTAAGTAAGTATAGCTAAGTAATATACTAAGCTAGACGTAGTAGTAGCTTTTTATTAGCTAAGGGTAGTAGAGGAGTACTAGGAGAGAACTATATTCTATACTTAGTATAAGTTATTTAAGTAAGTAATCTACTTATTTAGCTTAACTAGTACCCCTACTAGCTTCTAGCGATATATTAATAATACCTTATAGGACTTCCTTAATAACCTTATTACTACCTATATAAATAATATATTAATTTACTTAGATAAAACGAGGGAAAACTATAAGAAGAAGGTCTAGGAGGTCCTCTAGAAGCTAGTAGATATAGGCTTAAACCTTAACCCTATAAAGTATAAATTCTTAGTTAAGAGAGTTAAATATATAGGGTTTATTATAATAATAGGAGAGGGTCTCTTATATAACCCTAAGAAACTCTAGGTAATTACTAAGTAATTACCCCCTACCTCCCTAAAGGGGGTCTAAAGCTTCCTAGGGTTTATAAACTATTATAATATATTTATACTAGAATATAGGGATATTATTAAACTACTTATACTACTTATTAGGAAGAATATAATATTCTAATAGGGAGATAATTAAGAATAAGCCTTCTTATATCTTAAGTAGCTTTTTAATACTTAGCTAATACTCTACTAGTTTAATCTAGAGGATAAGACTATTATTAAAACTAACTATTTAGGATTTATATTAGGAGGGGTACTCTTATAAGTTAACCTAGAGGGTACCTAGCGCCCTATAGTATTCTACTCCTAGAAGCTCTCGCCCGCGGAATATAACTACTTTATCTATAATAAGGAGCTCCTAGTAGTCCTTTCTTACCTATATATATAGAGGGTAGAGCTATATAATATAACTACCTTTAAGGTACTAACTAATTACTAGGAGCTTAAATACTTTATAAAGAAGTAGCGCTTTATAGAGCGCTAGAGCTAATAAATAGAGGAGCTATCCTAGTATAATTTTACTATTAAATACCGCCCTAATAGGGAAGTAGTAGCCCCTAATACCCTCTCTTAGAGGGAATAAGACGTACTACGAGGGTAGGATAATAAGTAGAAGCAGGGGAGGGTTTTATAGCTAATACTAGACTACGCCTACCCCTATAGGAACCTTATAGTTAGCCCCCTAGTAAGGAGAAGTTAGAAGGGCTATACTAATATCCTAAATGTTATAGTTTTTAATAATAACCCTAAACTATAAGCGCTATAGCTAGAAACCGTAAGGAAGGATATAATATATAAGGCTATATACTATATAGTTACCTACTAGCTTTAGAGCTTCCTACTAGATATAAAGGCTAAGGTTTAAATTAATAAGTATAATATTAATAGTTAGAAGAGGCTAACGTTTAAGGGGAGGCTATAGGTACTTAGTAGGGTGAATAATAATAACCTACTAGGGGAGCTCTATATTAAGATTATTTAATAGAGCTATAACTTAAGTATAACTACCTACCTAGGCTATAATAGCACGCTAGAAATAATAAGCTAGTAGTTCTATTAGCTAGGATAATTATAAATAGTATAGAGATTCACGAGGAATTATAATATCTATAGAGGGATATATATCTAGAGGTAAGCTAAGAGGAGCTTCCTTAAGCCCCTACTAATACCTACCTAGTTATACTTAGACCTCTTAATAGACTTTATTATAGACTTACTACTTATAATAAATAATACTAGCTAATACCTATAGGTTATAGTAAATAAGCTAGGTAAGTTAGTAATAGTAGAGGAGATAAGTATTATAGAGGTAGAAGCTTATACCTACTAGTTCCTTACCTCCTACTTCTAGTTCTATAGGTTCCTACGTAGTATTATTAGTAATTAAGGGTCTAACTAGGTAAGCTACTTCTAAGCTAAATTCTACTACCTTACTAGTATAAGGAGGCTATTAAATACTACTTACTACTTATAAACTAATAGTAATACTAAGAGATAGAACTAGAAGATATAAGCTATCTTATATATATTTATAACCTAAGTATAGGATAACTAGGGGTAGCTCCTACCCGCTACCTAGCTAGCGCTTTATAATAGGGTTAGTAGTATAACTAGGCTCTTACTATTCTTCTTAAAATATAGGTACTATACTAACCCTATACTTATAGTAGATAATATAATAGAGGAAGTCCCCTCTAGGGATATAGTAGCTACCCTCCTAGTAATAAGACTATAAGAAGTAGTAGACTTTATCTAAATAAGTATTATAGCTACCTAGTAATATAGCGAGGAGAATATAAACTAGTATAGGACGCCTATAGAGGAGTACTAAGTAGGTAATAAGGTCTAGCTTTTAATAGCTAATTATAAAAGCCCTTAGCTTAATAAGAAGCTATAATAGTTATACTATAAATATACTATAGTTAGAGTCCTAAGCCTATATATCGTTAAGTTAGATATACCTAGTAATATCTACCTAAGGTTCTATATAGACCTCCTCTAGAGGGTACTAGAGAACCCCTTACCTATATAAATAAGGATAGACCCCTAGCTGCTACTAATTATAACTAATAATAGCGAATTTAAGTAGTATATAGAGGAGATATATATAGTATAATAGAAGGTAGTTAGGTAAGGGTAGAGATGCGAGGTCTTAGTTAAGTAAGAGGGGTATATAGAGCCTACCTAGGAGCTTATAGAAGCTATTATAGAGACCGCTATAGTAAATAGGTATAAAGCCCTATATAGACTAGTTATAGATAATAATAATAACCTAGCCTACGCCTAGGGGGGAGCTAGCTAGGAGGGGGGATAGTATTATAAGCTACGCCTAGGTTAAGCCTACCTAAGCTTCTACCTAGGTTTACTACCTTAAGGAGCTACCTAGGGCCTACCTAGGGCTTACCTAGTTATTCCCTATAGACTAGCGAAATCTCTACTAGAGAGGAAAACTTCCCCTTTTTTCCTCTTTAGCTTAAATAAATAGTATTATAGCGACCTTATATTAAATAAACTTAGGTCTAACCCCTCGTACTATATATATCTATATATTATATTTTAAAATATATTTATAATTTATTTAGAATTTATTAAGATTTTTAAGCTTATTAGATACTTAGTTCTAAAAATAGTAAAAAAACTTCTAAAAATAGTATATTTTATACTAATTAGTATACTATTAATATACTAATACTAGACTAGTATAGTATAGAGTATACTAATACTAGACTAGTATTTTAGAGAGTGGACTTATACTAGAATTACTATACTATACTAGTACTAATACTAAATACTAGTAGTATTTTTTCCAACCCTGCCCAAGGGGGCGGGTTGGCGACAGGACACTAAAGAAGCTACTGTAGGCCTTGGCCCATATATCTCGTCGAGAACGAGGAACGAGGAGCGAGGGATGAGTCCGATAGGCCCGGTCCTTTCACACAACCCGAGCGGTACGAGACGGGGTGGGGCCGAAAGCGCGTTTAACCCCGAAAAGGAACTGCCGTGGTCCTCTGAAAACTCAGCCATTGATCTAGCTTGCCAACTATAAGCGCGGAATCGACTTGAGCATGCCTCGCAGGGCGTTTGAGGAAGGCTGTGTTTGATTTGTCCATGTTTCAAAGTGCCCCTATTCATGGTTAGAAGGGTTAGGCTTCAGTACTTGAAAAGACGTGGCATGTTCGCTGTCCATCGTTCTTGATCAATTCTTCATGTCAATCCTTCCGAAGTTCACGGCTCGCTGTCTTTACCACGATTTTCCGACCTTTACCTTCGTTTGAGCCTGCTGTCTTTGCGCTTGTTTCATTCACTTTTTCCCGACGACTTTCTCTTTGCAATACCTGACGCTACCATGATTTTCAGTCGTCTAGATGTGAGAGCGGCCGACCCGTCGTCGGCCGGAAGTATTTTCAAGCTTTACCACTACGATCCAACTATTGCCGGAGCTGTCATCTTTGTTATTCTTTTCCTGTTCACCACTGGCTTTCACTTCTGGCAACTAATTCGGTCCCGGTGCTGGTTCGTCATTCCTCTCGCAACCGGCGGCATCTGTAAGTTGCTCTCCTGCTCAATCATTCGTTCGCACAACTGGACGTTGGCCAACCCGATTAGTGCTGCGACGCTAACTTTGACCGCAGTTGAATTCATTGGCTATGCAGCCCGAGCCAAGTCCGGTTCAGAAAGCCCGGACTGGACACTGGGACCCTACATCACTCAGTCACTTCTACTACTGGTTGCCCCGGCCTTGTATGCCGCCACTGTGTACATGGAACTTGGAAGAATCATCACTGTTGTTGACGGAGAAGGGCATGTCTTGATCCGCAAACAGTGGTTGACCAAGCTCTTCGTGGCCGGCGACGTGCTATCCTTTGCGCTCCAAGGAGCCGGTAAGATTACCTCTTGTCTTACCAAAGCCTATCAACTGACATGACGGTCCTCAGGAGGTGGATATCAAGCCTCGGGAACTCTGGAGGCTCTTGAGACTGGCGCCCACATCATTATCGTCGGGTTGTTCGTGCAACTCATCTGCTTTGGGTTTTTCGTCGTCATCGCTGTCTCGTTCCATCGTTCCATCACCAAGACGCCTACCGGCCGATCGGGCGGAAGCATCCCGTGGCAAAAGCACATGAACACCCTTTATCTTGGTAGCTTTCTCATCATGGTTCGTTCCATCTTTCGAGCTGCCGAGTATCTCCAGGGCTTTGACGGCTACCTTCTCAGCCACGAAGCCTACTTGTACGTCTTTGATGCAACCCTGATGTTTCTCGTCATGGTTCTCTTCAACTGGATCCATCCGGCCGAGATTGCTGCTTACTTCGCCGCGGGAGGTGGAGGTCAGGATTGGAAAATGGGGACCTTGCCGCATCATCATCATGAAAGGCTTTAATTGTAGCCGCGCCACCTTCTGGACCAACCGAGAGTCCCGTCTCGCCAATACGTCCAACCAAAACAGCATAAGAATGGAGGTCTTTCCAGAAAGTATAGACTCAATTAGTAGTTACTATCCATATACTGCAAGATATATACGTCGGCTACGGGTCAGATTACCTTCTTGTCACCCGGGGATTCATTCATCTATGAGGTCGACCGGATTCCGACCTGTGTTAGTGGCCATGCAATCCACATTCTCCAGTAGCTGCCCAACAAGTCGTCAACCACCGCAACGATGTCTCTGCCCCATCCCTCCATGTACCAAAAGTCATCCAATTCATGCAGCAAAGCACCGAAATAGGCGTACAGCATTAACGCTGGTGGTTGTCGTTGATGAAGAAGCGTGAAATACTCATGAGAAGCAAAATGAATGAAGGAGAAAGGCGCCGCCCATGCTCTGTTGAAACCCCATTGCTCAATCGTTTGACTGTCCATCGACTCAAACTGTAAGCTGTACATGCGACACTTTCTAAGAATGTGCAGAGCTTCATCGTAGACCTCGACATCGCTGCTTTTGGCCCAAGTCTCTCTCAGACGACAAAGTTGGGTGTCCATCGGCTCCGGGGCAATCTTTTCAGGGTCGAGGTCCCCCCAGTTTCCGAGGTTGAGGATGCTGCTCATTCGCCTTGTTTTCAAAAACTCATAGGTCGGCCCAAGCACAGCTTCGACGCCACGCATCATCGGAATCCACTCGATTCCCAGTACACGATCTTTGCGGAGACGTGGCTCGGCTCTGTCCGTGTCGTCCGGGAGCTGTCTTGAGATGCCGAAGACGTATATGACGTTCAGAAGCGACCAAACTAAGATGGCCTCGCTGTTGGCTTCGCTGAGGTGACGGATGGCTTCGTGAAACCCTTCTAGGGCCTTCTCGTAATGCCGGGTAGCTTCAAAAATGCAAGAGGATCTGCCGCTGCCATCCATGTAGGCCAGATGTAGAGCGGCGAGGCTCAGAATGGCATGTGCTACGAATGGGTGCTGGAACCCGATCTGCGGGAAGGTGACCTGCCAGAAGGAGTTCAAGGAACAGGCTTTGAAGATGTCCAAACTGGTGGATACCGTCCAATGATGAAGCAACGCCAAATCTCCAATCTGGAAGGTCGAAGAAGTCGTTGTTGTAGTGAACGGAGAAGATTCCGAACATGACAACGGGGTGACGCAGGACAGCGATGCCAGGTTGGACGTTTGTGCCAAGCCGGACGTGTGGTGGGCGGCATCGGCGCCGGGAGCCAAGTGCGCCGTGGGGATGCTCGGTGCTGGGGTTGCACGAGATACGGCAGAAGTGCCGGAGGGGGACAATTCTGATGCATGTGGTGCTGATGGGGTGGACGAATGACTTCTTCTTGCAGTAGCGTCGGATAAGTCGAGCCTTGGGCTGGGTTGGGACGCATCTCTTGTCGTCAGACTGGGGCGAGGAGCTTCCGAGCGTCTGGATGGCCGCCTGAGATCAGGGTACTCGCATACCACATCTCGCCGAAGGCAAGACTTGCACTTCGGCCTCTCCTCGGTGCACTGTGAGCGTCAGTTGGGCTGAGCAGTCTTGACTCGACTTTAGATCCGAACCTTTACTCGGCATTGCCTGCAAAGAAGGCATCCAGTGGTAACCTTGGAATGTGGTCTCCGCCCGCCCCTCCGCTGCGCGCTTTTTTCCGCCGAAGTCTCGGGCGAGGGCATGTTTATCGTTTCTTAGACCGGTAGTCTAGTCCTTTGCTTGAGAACGAGTGAACGAGAATCCGTGCAGGACGTGGCAGAGGGGGGGGGAGAAGAATAAACGAACGAATGACTCGGGGCGAGCAAACCAAGGGCGACGCTAGTAAGATTCTGACGAGGAACGAGGAACGAGAGACGCGAGTCCAAACCAGGCAATGCTCATCAAGTCACTTACGTCGATTGGTCGTTGTCTTCGTAATCTCACGTCAGCCGAGAAGTGCGAAAAGTCCGAAGGCCGTGCAATCCCAGTTCCATTATGGGGGTGCCTTAACCCGTAACTAATTCCCGAGGAAAATTCATCCTTTCGAGGCCATGAGTTTTGGCCGGACTAATCTACGTGCTATCTATACCATCAACGTCACTCGAAACCGAGGTCATCATTTACGTCTCTCCTCGAGCACGTAATCGCTCGAAGCAGAAGTCTGCTGGTCCTCCGCACCCTTCTTCCCCCGCTTGATCGGCTCCAATTCCTGGACATACCACACAAGAAAGATTGCCATGACAAGTGCCATGAGAATCGTGTCGAAGACGTACAAGAAAACCTCGTGAGCTATGAGATAGCCGTCGTTGCCCTGAAGGTATTCGATGACTCTGAACACGCTCCGGACCAAGATGATGCCGCTTGTGACGTAGAGAACGTAGAGGTAGCGCCTCCACGGAATCGTCGCTTCCAGAGACGTCGGTGTCGGGTTCTTCAGCAGACGCGTGTGGAATAGAAGGGACGTCACGACGAAAAAGCCGAAAACGACGATCTGAACGAAAAGACCGGCAACGATGACCTTCTCTCCAGTTTCGTAATTCTCCAAGGTGCCCGATGCTTGGATGCCGCCGCCTCCGGCCTGCAGGCCGAAAGCCACCACGTCCCCGGTGACGAAAATTTTAGTCACCCAGGTGACAGGCAGCAGAGATAGATGCTCGCCTCTGACAGTTCGAATGAGGCGGCCCAGTATCATGTAAATCGAGGCGGCGTACAGGGCGGGCGCGACGAGGATGAGGATCGCTTGGATGATATAGCCCCAGACGATGAACCTGTCATAATGACTCCATATTCTGCCACCGTATCCGACTGTTTGGACTGGAAACCAAAGGTTAGAGTGAATACCTCGGGGATTTGGGGATTTTGTGTCAACTTACAAACACCACCGACAGTGAAAGCAATGAAGTAGAAAGCTCGTGCTCTGATGAGCCGCCACGTGTGGCAAATAGTCAGGATGGCGAACACAACGACGCTGACGATTGCGGCAGCGAGTGAGGGTGTGTAACGGTAGAGTTGGAAGTCGAAGCCCTTGTCATGGGACGCCGAGTCGGTGGTACTCATTATCGCAGCCAATATCTCAGTTCCAGCCGCGTGACGTAGAGTTGCAACAATGGACTGTTTTGCAGAGGTGAAGACCGGGTGCGGACAGCGCCTTTATCTACCTCCGCAAGTCCAAGAATCCATCTGGGGCCATGGGGAACCTCAGTTCTCTTCGCAAGGGGCCAAGAACAGCTACCCACATATTCTAGTGGCTTTCATATTACGCCCAGCTGTTGCCAATGCTTCTGTTCGTAATCATACATACTAAGCCACAATCGACGATGAATACGCGCAACGAAGCGCGTATCTCGTATCTCGCTTAGATATGGACCCGGCGTTTGTGGACTATGACCCGAGTTGCAGCATAAACGAACCTATACGAAGCACCTCGAACCAACCAATCCTGACTCTCTCTTCTCCACGCTTGTAGCAAGGATTCCCCCATCGGGCGCTTCAGGCACAGTCCTTCTTCTAGTCCGCTGGAACTCTAGACGGCGACCCGCGGGTACTTCTTATTAATACAACGGGGAATCTTGATCACCGCCATTCGTGCAGCTCGCGACTGAAATTCCATCACTTCCTTCGCAAGCGCCCAGACTCCACTTGGCCGCAAAATTAAGCATCATTTCTGAACTTTAAACAGTCAGACTGGTTTCCGGTTCCGGATCGCTACATCGACAGTAAACCGTTCGCGGTGGAAGGGGCATTCGCGTCGGCCCGCTGGAACCTTTCGACAAATTCCTGAGGCTTTTGATACTGAGAGCAAACTATGGAAGCGGACATGAGCAATGAACCTTTCCTCGCCGTCCTGGAAGACTCAGGTTATTCCACGACTTCAACTCCAGCAACACTTCCAGAGCCACTCCCCAAAAGGAATCGAAGCACAGGAAAAAGAGTCTCTCATCGAAAATCTAGGACTGGCTGTCGAACTTGTAAAGAGAGGAAAGTCAAGGTAAGCTTTCACCTTCAGCAACCCCTTGCCGGAATGGCTCCTAACCTATGTCCATAAGTGCGACGAGCACCGACCGTCATGTTCTCGATGCGCGAGACTTCAACTGTGTTGCGAATACACCGGCGGGTCTTCCGCCAACCGACGGAGTCCGGTGACGCAGGATCCATTTCCTGCAGTCAATATCGCCGGCGGACTGGATCTCCTCCAACTGGAGCTTCTCTACACGTACTCTACCTTCACCTGTGCGACATTCTCTAGGTCGCCATGTATTAGAGACTTTTGGAAGGTCACTGTGCCAGGTCTCGCTCTCCAGCACAAGTACTTGATGAGGGCCCTGCTTGCGGTTCCGGCCCTTCATCTCGCGCATCTTCGTCCAGAAAAGAGACACGTATACGTCACCGCGGCTCTTGAGTACCACCGTCTCGCTTCTGAGACTGCTAGAGAGTTGTTACGGGACGTCTCAAATAGGGACGCCGTGCCTTTGTTTCTCTTCACTGCGTTGAGCGTCTTCGTTGGTACGTTGACCCGTTCTTGACGGTCATCCTGTTGGGTCGTCATTCGCCCGCGGTTATGCTGATCATATTTGTCGTCAGTCCTTGCTACCCCATGCGTGCCGTTCGAGGCTACTACCGTGGACGAACAGGATAGACTTCATGACCTGCTTGTTCTCTTGAAAGGCATGAAAAGTCTTCTGGCTACCACCTGGGAGGGGCTCTCTGATAGCCCTTTAGCGCCTCTTTTGAATCATGGAGCGGAAAGAATGATGCTTCAACAACACCTGACGCAGCCGGGACCCGGATACCATCTGAGCAACAGTTCGCTCAACGACTTCCAAAATGTTCTACATAGCCGAATCCTGGATCCCGAGCCCATGGCCGTATACAATAGCGTCATACAGAAGCTCCGAGATGCTACTGACTGGGTTCATCTGTGGGAGAGTACGGACGCTCTTGTTTGGATTTTTATGTCTCTGGACGATATCATCCCGTTACTGGAGTGGAGAACTCAAGAGGCGCTTGTTTTGCTGACTCACTTTGCTGTCCTATTGAAGAGATGCGAAGATCAGTGGTGGCTGCAGGGCTGTGCGACTCAGATCATCTCGAATATCTATCGACAACTCGACGATGAACACAGGGCGTGGATTCATGAGCCTGCAGCAGAGATCGGATGGGTGTTTCCTCAATTTGACGATACGAGATCATGATCTCGATGGTGCGCAAATGAGAGCTTATTCCATGGAGTTTATTCGAATCCAGGTCCATTTCCATCACCCAACACGTTCTGTTCTGTTACTCTCAAGCCGGGAAACCTTCAGGCTTGCTCGTCGGTCTAAAACGAGCCCTGAGAAAGTCTCTGGGTCCTTCACGGAGTCCGAAAACCGGTATCTCGCTCATCGTTCCTTCGTGCAATTCCACGGCCGGGCGGACCTAAACCAGATCAGCTTCGTACGGGCGATCCAAGTGCCGTAGGGTTGGAACCAGCCACAGTAGGGCAAGTCCTTGCGGTCATTGTCCTGCACCTTCAGTGCTCGGTGAAAGAAGAGATAGTTGACGCAGCAGGCAAAGTAAGTTACCAGCTGCCCTCCCGTTGCCAAGTTGACGAACCTAATCATGTCAGTAATTGAGCATGTTCGTATGTCTGTCCGGGGGGGTCTCACCAGTTCAGGACTGTCACGATACAGGAACTCAGTTTCAGGTAGGTCAGACATGAGATCGCGACGGCCACTCCCAGCTCCTCCGTGGAGCAGTCCGAAGCCAATGCTGATGAATAGAGCGGTGCCAATGGAGCCTCCGATGGCGAAGAACTGAACCTGATCAGGACTGATGTAAAATCTCATTTTCTGATCCAAAATCTCCATTGGCAATGTCTGTAGGCTTTTTGCCAGTCTTTTCCAAGGGTTTGGCGATTGGTTCGGAATTCTAGAATTCCAAATGTTTTACGAAGTCCGGATTCCATGGTTCATTCTTTGTCTTACCACCTGTTCTGCGGCGGCTCGCCAGTATGAGTCCTACGGTTACGTATCGAAGGGAGTTATCTTCTTGGCTGGCGTGCACTCCTTGCATGCCAATGCCTGTGTTAAAGGTGAAGATTTGATCATCACCAGTTTGGCAAGTTTCTCTCGACGTGCTTGAACTCAAGTCTGAGGGCGCAACCGGCGGACCAGTTCCATCATCCAGGGACATGTACTTTGAGAAACTGGATTTCTTCACGTTCTGCAACATGGCAGGCGTGCCTTTCTCTTACTGTCACTGTGCTCTGTATCTGGCCGAGCACCACCCTTCTGAATACAGCTGGAACCCGGTTGCACTAGCTTGTCTGAGTGTTGCCTACGGTCCTACCTCTTATTTTACTGGATGTGGGATAGCGCAAATGACCAGAAGAATTTCTTCCATCACCGATAATGTGGAATGCGTCGTCTAGAAACAGGAGGCTCTGTAAGCCAAAGATCCTCGCCATGGCAACCTCGAGCTCCGGCCCTATTATGCCTTCCTCAACCGGATGGCCAATGTTCTTTCCTGAGTCCTCTGCCAGCGCTATAAGCTTTATCGGGTGGAAGTTTCATACCCAAGTCAAAAGGCCTGATGAACAGAGCGTCCCTTCCATCCAAGCCGCCGGAACTGATGCGGAGTGTCTGGTCCAGCGTCGGAGTTGTTCCCGGTCGGAAGTTCGGAACATCTGCATGAGCGAGTGGGCGAAGGCCATATTAGTCGCCTCGGCATTTTGATGGAATAGAGGTTTCCTTTATCAACGATGCCGTCCACTGAGGCAGGTCTGCTTCCGGTGCTTTTCAGGACTTGCATTGGATGCTGTTGTTTTGTGCAGCAGGCTGGATCCTGACGACACAGGCTACGGCGCAGTCCCTCACACCACGGGCAACAGCAAGACGAGTTTTTCCATTTCAAGTTTCGGTGCTCGTCAAGAGTTTTCGAGGCCGCTAAGTGCTGACTGAATTCATCGTATCGAGGGACTGTTTTGAGCCGCTACAACAATCGTGAAGTCAGCTGCATCTCTAATGTTGTTTTGACATCGAAAACACCTCATTCGTCGCATTTAAAACGGCTCTGTAAATTATTAGGTACAAGAAAAAAGGGAGAATGAATGGCGGTAGTCTCACCTTTCCAGATGATTGAAGTCAAGCGCGTTCAACCCCGCCGAAGCCCAATAAAGGCCACGAGAGACATCACACGCAGCTATTATCATCAAGTTTGCTTGGATCGGGGTATCCCCAAAAATGACATTACGACACGGTTTACCCGGCCCGAATCCTGTACCCGTTGCATAACCTGATGTTCGCCTGCAGCCCGGAAAGTTCCCTGCCGTAGCTTCTTGTGGCAAGGGTTGCAGGGATCGGGTTCCGTTCCGACCCTTTACGCGTCGCAATCGCCATCAATGCTTGGTGGGCTGTCCATCATTTCCCCGGATTGCGGCGATGAAGGCTAGTGTTGCTCTCAGAACTCGGTTTTCGACCGATCCTGACCACACATACTTTGAGTTGTCACGGGCGGTAATCCGTGGCGGATTTTGTGAGCTGTATCCAGACTCTTGTCAGTCGAGCGCGTGACACACAGGATGAGGGACCATGGGACTAGGCTCCGTATTAAAGCTGAAGTAATTAAAACGCAAATAGGGAGGCAAATCATGATTATGCTCCCAGAATTGCTTTATATAACCACTATCTTCGACTTCTTACATGCCGCTTAATACCCGACAACAAACAAGTCAAACACGAAGAAGCAAGGTTAGGACCAACAACCTTTTGCAATTATTATCTTACTCCGCCTTGGTAACAATAACTTATCATGCCTTCTGCGACATACTCGACGGAAACCGTCCCACCTATCAGGCACTTCACATCCGGCCTAACAAACTCCTCAGACGCACCAAAGGCCGTGGCAGCTTCTACCAAGAGAATCACCCGCCCCAAAGCAGCGATTCCCCAGTCGTTGATTGATGAGTCCAAAACAACCAAATATGAGCCTTGCAAACTCAAGAAGCACCTCAACTTCCAGCCTCCTTCGAAGATCTACTCTATAAAGAATATCGGTCTTGAAGGCCATGGGATCGCGCCCAACGCGGTCTGCGAACAGTCTCCCGTTTCATCGAGGAAGCGATTAAGCAGATGAGAGCCGAAGGCTTCAGCGAGGCATGTCTGAAGGACTGCCGCTATCAATCGTCCTTCATTAAGAACATGGTCTGCGGCACGGGTCATGAGTGAGATCACCTGCGACAAACCTTTTTCTTATAAATAGAAGCTGACACGAATCAACTCGAGCGCCCTTTGTCTATGACGCTTGGAAGTCCCCAGAAGTGATCGCCAAGATCTCTGAGATCGCAGTCGTCAAGCTCACCCTGTTATTGACATCGACATCGGCAACGTGAATGTCTCGATCAATGGTCAGAACGAGAACAGCGTACAAAACTGGAGATCATCCAACGACGACAAGCTCTCGGCCGTCGCATGGCACTACGACAGCTACCCCTTTATCGTTGTCACAATGCTCTCAGATTGTCAGACATGGTCGGCGGTGAGATCGCGCTGAGACTTCCTGGTGGCACAATCAAGAAGGTCAGCGGGCCTGCCATGGTATGTTACGTGTCTTGGCTCTTACGACTGGAATATTGACCAGCCGCTAGGGAACCGCTGTGATGATGCAAGGGAGGTACATTGGGCATCAGGCACTTAAGGCTTTCGGTGGCCGCGAGCGTATCTCTATGGTCACCGCTTTCCGAGCCACGTCACCTTTCATCAAGGACGAGACGGTTCTTGCTGGCGTTCGAACCAGAATCGTTCTGTCAGATCTGCACTCCCAATCCACCGACTATAGATTGGAGATTCAAGAAGAACGACTCCGTGCCAAGAGTAAGGAAGAGCGCGGTCGTGACATTGCCAAACGCTCCCTCAATATTCCCGAGATGAGAGCATTCCTCGCCGAGCAGATGAGGCATCTGCAAGGAACCTTGATGGGATTTATGAGTTGGAAGACTGAAAGTCATGCGGTTGTTTTTCGTGCTGCGGAATAACGGAATGGTGGACATTGCAAGTAGAAAAAGAGATAACAGTCATCAATCAACTGAATTCCATCGCTTCATTGTCTAAGCTATGTAGCTTCCGGATTATGAAGAGTCGTGGTGATAATCATGATATGAAATTGAACGCCCTTCTATGTGACTGGCATTAGTGGTATAGTAAGCGATTAAACTCTTCCAAAGCGCTCCCTCTTCTCGTCTCATTCCACCTCATCCTTTTCATTTCATTTCCAGTTGCCGACATGAAGCACTCGTGCTTATCACATGCTACGACAACGATATCCACGCTGCCTCAACATTGGACTTGGGATCCGGTGTTCCCTTTGCACTCTTAAGCCAACAGTAGTTCTGGTCCGTTCCCTGCTTCCCCGCGGTCACCCACGCAACGCCAATACATAGCCCATCGGCACTCTGTGTCGTGACGCTCAGCGCGGCGCAAAGGTTCATATAGTCTATCGTGATGCCTTTAGCATCGCCCGCTTCTAGCGTAGCACGTGACTAACGTTAGCTCTAGAGCGACCTTTTTCTAGGGGCTATTCCTCTAACCGTGGTTATAAGCAACTACGCTATAGCTACTCTTATTATAATAGATTAAGCTCTTTAATAACTATAAATATAGCCCTATAGGACGTTTCTTAATAGTTATAAGCCTAGCTCTAACTAGACCCCTAATTACTATTTTAAAATAAGCCTTTACTACTAAAAGTACTTATTAAAACTTCCTCTCTCCTATTCCTTCTTTCCTCTTTATTATATACTATTTTCTATTACTATAAACCCTCTATTTCTAAATAACCTTAACTATAATATCTTCTACTACTACTATTATAATATTATACTAGCTAACTATATATAGGGACTTTGCTACCTAGTATATTATAATCTAAGCTAAAGCCTAAGCTATTAAAATCTAGAAGTATATTAACCTAGATAACCCTAAGGGACCTTTATACTTAGGTAAAATATTATTAAAAACTCTAACTCTTAACTTATATATTACTAAATAAAACTAGGATATTAATACCTAGTACCTATAGGAGAAGAGCGCTTATAATTAATATATCGCTCTATTTAACTAGGAGGCTCTAAAAGAGGCTACTTCTAATACTACTTCTAGAACTACTCCTAAGTCTACTATTAGGATATAAATAAATAAATCGCACCCCCTTTAGCCTCTAACTACCTTAGTTATAATTAATAAGAATACTATAGGTATATAGGAATAATACTTAGAGTACTTTTATTCGCTTACTATATAAGAGTCTAAGTAAACCCGCGAGGACTAGGAGTTTAAATAGATTAACTATCTAGTTATAGAGACTATTACTTATAATATTATTATACTTATATATATAAAACTTCTTACTAAAGGGGATATAACCCTATATAGCCTTATTATTAATCTTAAACGTCGCTATACTCTAAGCGAGGCTAGTACCCTTATTACTATTTAAGAAGAGTATATCTAAGTCCTAGAAAAGGTAAATAGGAGTATTAATCCTAATACCTAGATTAAGGACTTTAGGGGTATTTATTTCTATACTACTTAGTATAAGCTTCTTAAAGCGAGTAATACCCTTACTTTAAAAACTTTTCTTTAAGTAATAAGTTATTATTTTATACCTACTTAAGCTAATATAGAAATTATAGATATTCTTAAATAGAAGCGAGCGGGGATACTAGTCTCTAATATAAGCTAATATATTAATATATTTAAGGACCTCTTATATAAGGATATACTTTACTCGAGGTTATAAGGATAAAGCATAGGGGTCTTTATAACGCTAGCTAGCTATATAGATAAGGCTAACCTATTAAGTATTCTTATAACTAATAACTTATCTAGTAGTAAATAGTACCTATATAGGTCGAGCTATTAATAGCTAAGTATTAATTATAACTACTTAGAAGCCGCTTTAACTAGATATTACTAGAAGAGCCCCTATATATTAGTAATAGATATATAAGTAGCTTAGATTTATAACTAGTTAAATAATAACTTATACTTTACTAATCTTTATAGGAAACTTACTTATAAGGGCTAGCTATATGCTATACCCTATAAGAATAAAAACTACTAAAATAATAAGAGGGGTAATAAGGGTTTATCTAAGAAATCTAATATAGCTCTAAGCTACTCTATTAATATAGTAATAGTTACTTTTTATATAGCTCTCTCGAACGAGGTTAGGGATAATATAGTTAACTTAGATAAAGAATACCTAAATATCTTTATAACCGCTTACTTAGGACCCTATATATTATATAAGTTTATAGTCCTAGATAACTATAGAGAGATATATCTTATAAATAATAAGTCCTTACTTATCCCCTCCTTAATTAGGTATTATAAAAGAGAATAAGTTAATTTTAGAATAGCTTTATATCTAACTATTATAAAGGGTATATAGATTATTAAGAATACTTTTAATAGCTTAGAAAGCGTGAATATAGAGGACCTTATGCTTTATAATATAGGATATATAGAGAATTTATATATTAATATTATCTCTAAAGCGCTACTTTAGAAGATAGGTATTTAGTATTTAGGGTATAACTATATACTTTACTTTAGAACCTATAAGAATAGCGTTATAGTTAAGAAACTTATTAGGAAAGTAAACCTTACCTTCTTTAAATATAAGCCTCGTTCCTTATATTCTATTCCTAAGTAGATTCCCTAAAGTATTAATACTATTATTAATAATATAAACTATATACTTATAATATATAAGTATACCTCTTTTATACTACTACTAGACCGGAGTAATAATATAATACTTTAGTATCTCTAAAGTAAGTACCTTAGCCCCGAGGCTCTAGAGTAGCTAGTATATACTACTTAGGGGGTAAGGATTAAAGGCCTAACGCGCTTATAATACTAATACTACGTAGTTATATATACTAAATAGATAATTTCGAGATAAATACTAGAAGATAAAGCAATATACCCTTACTATAGAATCGCATAGGATCTCTTTAACTACCCCGAAGGCTTTAACTAGAACTAATAGCTCCTTATTATTAAGGATAAGTATACTAGTTAGCTCTTTATATTTCTATGCGTTAATAAGACCTATAGTAGTAGTAAACTCGCTCTATATACCTTTAAGCAATAGGTATATTAATAGAAGGGACTTTCTATTTATAAGATTAAATAAGACGTCGAGAGGTTAGTAATTTCACTTATAGGCTATATAGGATATAAGGATTAGACCTATATAGAAGGAATAGAGGTTAAAACAACCCCTCTATATATAAAGGAACTAAATAATAGATAGGAATAGGCTAGTTAGGAAGTTATAACTTAAACGATTAAGATACTTATTATAGCTAGCTTACTTATAAAACTATAAGCTAAAATAGTACTAGTAGTAATAACGCTTTATAATATAAGCCTACTTAAACGCTATAACTCGCGTTCGCTACTATAGATCGAAGAGGAATAGTTCTACTAGTACTTTCGCTAGTAATAACTTAATAATAGAGTAGCTCTAACCCGCAACCTTCGCCCTTACTCGGGATATATATATACTTATAGCTACTATATATACCCCCTTAAGAGGGAATAAGAGAGAGGAATTAATAAGAGAGACTTTAAGGTAGTACTATAGGGATATATTAGATACCTAGTAGGATATATTCTAAATACCTATAACTTATATAGGGTTTAGATCCCTGCGTTATAAATAGTTATTATTATATAGAATGTAATATTTAATAAACGGACTTTCTATATAAAGGATAAGGTAAAAGAGGCTATTTTAGAAGACATTATCTACAAGATAGTAAAAGAGATTAAAGAGCTTATATTATAAGTCGACTTTAAACTTTAGATCCTAGGCGTTATAGATAAGGATAAAGCTATATTAATACTTATAACTAAATAGTTACTTATACTAACCCTTATTCCTATAACTAAGTCTCTAATTAGAAGAATCCTAAAACTTCTAAAGGGATAGGTAGGTTAGAAGGGGGGGTAGCTATTATCCCCCGATCCTATAGTAGAGCTAGATAAAAGCCTAGCTCTAATAGATAGAGTAATAGGTATAATATATATACTAGAAACGAACTATATATATAAAGCTATTAGGGAAGTTAATTCTAAAGGGGAATAGATTAAGGACTATATTATAATTAAACTACTCCCCGCTTTATAATACGTTTCTAAAGTAAGTAAGAGTAATAAGAACGAACCTTTAGATAGTAAGCCCTTAAATCTACTAATATAGCTATACTAGGATAGAGAGGAGAGAATAATACTAAATAGAGGTCTAACTAGGTATATAACTAGGAGGGCTATAGCTAAACTTATTAAAGCTAATAATTATATAATCTACTACCTAGTAACCTATAACTAGGAATAGTAGAAAGCAAATCCCGCTCTAGTTATTAGTTTTTACCTTAATATTATATAGAGTAGGAGCAGGTATCTAGCTTCTTTAAGACTTTTATACTTAATTAGTAGAAGGCCTTTTTAGAAGCTAATATAAGATACTATACGCTCTATAGCTATATTTATACTACTATTTATAGCGCGAAACCTGCTTATATAACTATAATAATCTAAAAATATCTTACTACTAATAACCTTATTAAGCTACCTCGCTTATAAAAGGAACTTTTAAACTTCCTATAAGCGCTCTAAACTCGCTTTAAAGAAGTAGCTAAGGTTAAGATAGGTAAATTATAATAGATAGATATATAGCGCGTTATTAATTAAGAGATAATAATAAAGAGATAAATCCCTTTAAAGTAGGTATTTACCTATAAATTTAATAAGGATAATATCCTTAACTAGTATAAAGCAAGGATCTATATTCGAGGCGATTAGTAAGAGAAGTTACCCCTCGAATAGACTTATATAGTAACCCTCGCTATTTATACCTTTAGGGTAGTAATAGTAATTACTATATAATTCGACCTCGAAATTAGATAATTCAACGTTATTAATACGTTCCTAAACGCCTCTTAGGATCTAAATAAAGACCTAATTATTTATAAGTTACTAGATAGCTTTAAGTAGCCTAGGAAGTATATTAAACTACGCTATATGCTCTATAGGCTAAGGGATATACTACTACTCTAGTATAAGGAGTTCTCCTTAACCCTTTAGCGTTTAGGCCTTATACTTATAAGTAAAGACCTATATCTCTTCTAGTTAACTAAGAAGAGGGTCCTCGTTATCTTCTATATAGATAACTTCCTTATCCTTTTCTATAGGAACTATAAAGAAGTAATATAAAGGGTAATTACTAGCCTAAAGGAAGCGTATAAGTTAAAGAAATAAGGCCTAGTTAAGTACTATCTTAGAATTAGGGTTATTTATAACTAAGCTATATAAAAGATATATCTTTCTTATAACTAATATATTAAGCAGGTTATAAAGAAGTTTAATTTACTTAACTTAAGAGCGCTAGTAACCCCCCTTCTAAACCTACTACTCCTAAAGAGTAAAATAATAATAATATTATTAGAAGTAAAGAGTTTCTAAGAGAAGATTAGCTCTATACTCTATACTATTATTATAATCTAACCTAATATTACTTTTATATATTCTCTACTCTCAAGATTCCTAATAAATCCCACTCCTTATTACTATACTACTACTAACTAGGTTATATAATACCTATATTATACTTATTACCTCGTAATACGCTTTAGTAACTCGGGGGGTAAATAGGTACTACTAATTATAAGCAACGCTTCGTTCGTAAATAATAAGGAGATATAGAAGCGTAAATAATAAGGAGATATAGAAGTCGTCTTAAGGGTATATAATCTCGCTCTTTAGAGGACTAATTTAATAAAAGGCTACTTAATAAGCTATAGTTATAATATTAATAATAAAAGCAGAGCTTCTAAGCCTTAAATATATAGCTAAAGAGACTATCGCTCTTTAGAGGCTATTTAGGGATATCGCTCTTAAACTTAGCGATATCTAGAAGATTTACTATAATAACTAATAAATAATTCGTCTTATAGTAAGTAAAAAGGAATAAATCTTAACTAAGCTATAGTATATTAATATTTAAAACATATAGCTATAATAAGAATATACTAGAGGATCGTTTAGTATAATATATATACTAACGAATAATATACTAGCTAATAGTCTTATAAAGGTTCTTAATTATAAGAAATTTAAATAGTTCTATTCGCTCCTTAATCTAAAGGATATACGAAGAATAATTATAATAAATAAGGGACGCTCTTAATAAGTATAAGAGGGCTAATAGCGCCTAATTTTTAATTAATTTATAGCTTACTAGCTAGGGAGCTTAAAGTCGCTCTTATAGGAGTAAAAGAGTATAATATACCCTAAAGGGCTACCTTAAAACGCTAATTTTCTACTACTTAACCTCAGAGGATTTACTTATACTAATCCATTAGGATATTATATAAAAGTAGTAATACCTCTAGTAAATATATACTAATAAGACTATTAACTACATAGTATACTATAGTAGCTATGTTGCTAGTAAGCAGATAAGGTATAGGTATACCTATACTAACCGCTAGGGTTCTAAATAGAACTAGGGCGGGAGATAGAGCGATAACGCTATATATACTAGAACTACCTATTACTATAGAAGCCCTACCTAAACCCTTATTATTATTACCTTTTTTTATTACTACGATCTCCTCCTTCTAGGTAGTAATAGCCTTATAGAGCATAGCTCTCTAATAAGCGAGGGTTTATATATTATATTAGAAGATAGTTATAGAAACGAAGCGTATATAGAACCTTACCTTTCTAACTACTAGGTTATTTAAAGTCTTAGCTTTAGTATATTAGTAGGCTATAATAGTAATAGGGGCGCTTATTTATTAATAAGGCACCTTACTCTTATAGTAATAGTTATACTTACCTACTATACTAAGCGAGCACCTTCTATCTAATAAGCCTAAGAGCTTACTTAAAATATACTAAAAATAGCGCTTATTAAATAGGGGTACTTACTCTACCTCTATACCTCTACTAAGAGGAGGAGAGCTAAGAGGGGGCTCTAAACTACCCTTATTAATACCCTCCTCCTTATCTATCTCCTTAGGGATTATAATAATAATAAGGTTAGTAATATTCTAATATATAGTTATAATAATAAAGGGATTATAACTTACTAGGAGCTATCCTCTTAAACCGCTTAGGAGGGTAACCCCGAGGCCTCTTAAGCTATAAACCCTTACTCTTAGAGCTACCCCCTATAAGTTACTTCTACTTCTTTCTACTTATTATATAATATATTAGTATACTATATATTAATAATAAGAAGGAATAATATATATATTACCTTATTATTACTCTCTAGGGGAGGAGGGCGCGCCCCTCTACCCCTAGCTTTACTCTTACTTTTAGTAGCGCGCGCCTTCTTAAGGGCTATAGCCCGACTAGTCTTCTTTTTAAGAGGTATTTAAAAATATATTAGTATATTATAATAGCTTTAAGATTATTATATATTATTAAGCTCGGAATTACGCCGCAGCCCCTTTGCAAAAAGACTATAATAAATTCACCTAGTTCGCAGGCATAATTTGGGAAATATTATATAGGTATTTTAACCTATACCCTCTACTAGTTAAGGAAAACAATATAGGAACCCTATATGCTCCTACTACTCGCAAGCAAACCCTCTAAATATTATAGAGTTAGATGCGCTGCACTAGGGCTGTATTAGAGCTAAACGGGCTACTAAGGCTCTCATAGCCTAGAAACGCCCTCGCTAAACCTTCTAGCAAGGCGCTATAAAAGCTACTATATAAGATAACTCCTTAACCTAAAAGGTTAACCTTCTAGTAAGGTGCTGCGAACGCTACTATATAAGAGGTAACTCCTTAACTAAAGAGGTCTTTCCTAAGAGGTTCTTATAGCTAGAAGTATAAGAAGCTCTACTATAAGTAGGGCCTTATACCTCTCCCTCTTCCTTATCCTTATCCCTTAACTATATTAATACTAGACTTTATATATAAAAACGCTAAGCCCGCGCAAGGCATGCCCTTTAATACTAATAACGCGCGAGAGCTTACTAGAGAGTTTAATATTAATATAATTAATAAAACCCGCTCTTTTTTTAACTACTCTATTATATATAGAGAGCGTATTATTAATATAGCCCTTAAGAGGGCTCTTATTAATACCCCTAGAGGGGATACTCGCTATTATATTATAGCTAAGTAAGTAGACTTAGTAGTAGAAGCTAGGTAGGTTATTATATACCTTATAGAGTAGCCCTTCTTTAAGCAGGTCCTCCGCACTATTAAGGTAGAGGTAGCCTAGGCCCCTTAGGGGAATATTAGTAAGTATAGCTTATACTAACTACTTTAATATAGAGAGAGCGTTACTAATAATAGTATAGCTAGTAGATAAAGTAGTAATAGAGGTAGTATTAGTAGCGCGGGTAGTATGCGAGAGGAAAAGTCGATAGTTTCGTAGTTTAAATAATTAAAAACTACGTTATTATTGATATAAAGTTAAAGATCGTGAGGCTATCTAGTATAATAGGTATATATAAGTGTAGCTATAGTTAGGAAAGTTACGATTACGTAACCGAAGGCTATATATTATTAGGAGGCGCGGAGTTAGAAGGTCTATTACACTTAAGCAGGTAAAATCACTATGCAGTGGCTAGAGGCTATTATATATTATAAGTATATATATATGCGCACGTATAATAAGGTTATTATTAGAACTAAAGTTAGGTATATATATAGTTATTATATTATATATAGGAAAGAGTTAAGAAGGTAGGAGGGCGGCTAGGTTATTTTATTTAAAATTAATATAATAGTAGCCGCCCTACCTAAGCTAATAAGAGATAATAGATTCTACTACTATTAGTAAGAGTTAGTAAATAAAGGGTATTATAATAATAATAGTTATAGTTATAAAGGTAGAAAACTATAACTATTTACGCTTCGCCTATACCTAATATAAATAACTTTACTTTATTAACTCTTTTATAAATAGGCTTATTAATAGGTTATTTATTAATATATTACTTTATATTTAGGTATTTTAATAGATACCGCGCAGTTAGGCGTTTTTCTAGCTATAGCTATATCTAGGGGGGTATATTATAATACTTTTAGTATCGCCCGCTTCTAGCGTAGTATATAACTAACGTTAGCTCTAGAGCGACCTTTTTCTAGGGGCTATTCCTCTAACCGTGGTTATAAGCGACTATGTTATAGCTACTCTCGTTATAATAGATTAAGCTCTTTAGTAACTATAAATATGGCCCTATAGGACGTTTCTTAACATAGTCCTCTATCTTGGTCAATGGGATATACCCGAGATCGTTGAACGGGTAGTTCTTCCCATACTCCTAGACGAACTTCAGGCTACTGCCGGGGACGGTGTACGTCTTGTTCTCGGCAGACAGGTTCGGGCAGTTCGTTGTCGCCTCGCCGAAGATCGAGGATGCCTGCTCAGGCAGGGGAATCGAAGTAAAGCCCGTTGCCGTCGCAGCGGCTGACGATGAAGTTGCCGTCGCGGTTCTTGAGGTCGATGCCGACGTCGATGATTCCGCTGCACTGGACACTGCAGCTGTTGACGAGGCTTGTGTTGCTGCCGCGTTTTCCAGCTTGCTGAAGGTTGAGTCAGAACCGTGTGATTCACGACAAGCATTCAGAGAACTTACGCCTCACATGTCTGGACGTAGCCAGAGTACGCCTGGGCAATCGTGCCAGCAGCAGCAGATGCGCCGATCGTACCAAAAAAGAACAGCAGCGCGAGCAACGCGACCCAAAATGTCGCCGCCCTATTGCCGCATATCCTCCTGTCTCTCTTGTCCGGCGGATGGGCCCCTGCTCCATAGTCTCCTCCGTAGGCGGACGGCGCGATTGCTGAGAGCGAATACGGCCGTTGCGTCTGTTGAAACTCCTGTTGTTGGTCGTGCGGTGACGAAGCCTCCACGTTGTCTTGGTATGGCACATAGGCCGCAGTGTGGTACTGCCCATGCCTGTCGCCGCCCTTGTTGGCCACTTCGAGCCCCGCGTACTCAGCCGGCATGAGTCCTGACGAGTACTTTGTCTCGCGATCTTCGTCTGTTGAGGTCCCGGAAGATTCGAGATTGTTATTCGCTGGCACGATGGGGCATCCCTCTGGAGAACTTGTCGGTCCTGTTGTAGCCATCCTTGGCGGATGTTTGTCTCACGGTGCAACTGGCCACACACCACCGGAAACAGGAAGAAATCGTGCACCAGTAGGAAGTACGAGGTCGTTGGGAGGTAAGTGAGGTTTAAAGCGCGCAGCACTGAACACGAGAAGGCGGCACAACCTTGGCGTAGAATTTTAAGACGCCACGATGTAGGTTTAGGGGGCGGCCAGGTTAAGTATCCCCGAACAAAGGCAAAGACAGCATTATCAACCCCGGTCGGTTCAGGCTCTGTTGCGAATGGCGCAGGACCTGCGATCCTTCGGCCACTTTTCGCGATCAACCGTTGGCGAGAGACCAAGAGTCTGCCCTGTCCCACTGAGAAAGCAGCGGTTTTGAACTAACCGGGGGCTCAAACCGGGGGACCGCTGCTTCTCGTGATGCTGCATGGCGGCAGACGAAAAGAAACCATGCAGCATTGTCGAAAGACATGTCCTCAAACGGATTGGAGCCGCCAGTCTTGGATAATTCCCCATCAATTCCAGGCACCGGTGTCATGGCCAATGGCCGTCTTCTCACAGGGTTTTGGGGACTTCAAATCCTTGCACGTCAGCGGCCGCTCGCTAGTCAAGGGGTGGCCGACAGGGTTCCGAAGGTGCAAATACTCGCTGCGCTTTTCTCAGCTTATATAAAGCAAAGCACTGCTTTTTTAGGCTAGAGTAAGCAAATTTCGCTTACTATAGTAATCTCTATATAAACTAAAATTAATTAGCTCTAGACAAACTCTAAGTTAAGGGCTAGGGCTTCTCCTATATATAAGTTAAGAATATCCCTCTCTAATTATACTAACTCCTCCTCTATAAGAAACTCCTACGTTACTTATAGTAATAGCTATAAATACCCTCCCTCCTAGGTATATAGCTATTTAAGTACTTAACTATTTATATATATAAATATAAGCTTATTAGTAATCTTAGGAGCTAATTAATTACGAGCTAAATTATATATAAAATTAAGTACTAAAAGGCTTCTCTCTAATAGGACTAAAGTTATAATATAGCCTAGTATTTATAGCACTAATAGGGCTAGTTTTAAGTTCTAGACTTATATATACTTCTACGCTATAAGTAGGCTTTGCGCGGGCGCCTAAAAAGGGGTTATTAGGTTAAATAATAGGCCTATAACTACGTAAAGGTTAAGGATCTCGATATAATAGGCGTTATAGTAAGTAGTAGTTAGGGTGAATCTCTCTAGCTAATTAAATATAACTACCTACTTATTATTACTATATATACGCTATATATTAGAAGGTAGGAGGGTAGATATAATAATATTAATATTAGTAATTTATTTTACTTAGTAGGCGTTAAATACTCTAAATATCTCTACTTAGTTAACTTAGTATATATTCGTAGCGCGGCGCGCCTTATAGTAGTACTAAATACCCTCCTAATAGGTAAGTATATAACTAGCGTGGGATTAATTAGTTTCTAACGTTTTAATAGCCTTACTAATAAGTCTAAGTAGGTTAATAAGAGTCTCTATGCGGAGCTAGAAAAGTTTATTACTAATAATACTAATTAGTATAGTAATACTACTAGCGTTACTATCCCTTATAATAGAGCCTCGCTAGCTAGCGATATTATTAAGGTAGATATAGTTAAGGAGGGCACCCTTTAAATAGAATACTAATAATAAGTAACGCTCTATACTTCCCTATTAGGTAAAAGAGGAAGTAAGTAGGGCTTTAGGCTTATTATAAATAATAACTTAGAGTTACTAAAGTTAGGCTAATTATAACTATAAGGTGCGGAAGTAACTAATAATACTTAAGGCCTTCTTAATAATTAGTTACTATAGAGATAGCTTAATAATATTACTAATAAGAAGGTTTAGCCTATAGGAGTTATAGAGAATAAGAATAATATACTTAAGGCCTATTTAATAAGTAATCTCTTAGTATAAAGCCCTTATAATACTATTTATATTAGTTATAAAGCTATTAATCCGCTTAAGGTTAGGAATACCCTTAACTATAGAGATCTCTTTAAGGATAGGAAGGAGCTCTTAGGTACTCTATATTATACTATAGGAGCAGTTAGTAGTTACCTATATACGCTAGAAGAAGGTAGTAGTACTAGGTAGTATAATAGAGATATTAATAATATAATTATTAGCGTTATTTTTAGAGCTATTAAAAGTTATATTAATATAGGGCGAAGCTTTAATAATAGCCTTAACTTTATAGTAGTAGTCGTTATAGATATAAGGTAAATATACCTCGCAGAGGCTATGTGATAATAGCAGCTTCTAGCTAGGTTGAAGTAGTATAGTTAAGTTATAGGTCTAGTTATCTTTATAAAATGTAAAGGGGCGATTATTAGCGAAGATAGAAAGAGTAGCGTTATAGTTTAGCTAGTCTATTAGGTCTCTAAAGGTATTATTAACTATAACTATAGTAGTAAGGGTAGCTATAATTAGTAATTAGGTGCAGGTTTAGTATTCGAGGTATTGCAGGTAGTAGTTAAGATACTTCCTCTACTAAGAGATACTAACTATAGTAACCTAGCTATAGTATTTATACTACTCTTTTTAGTCCTTATTATTATAATTATAGTATAAGCGAAATAACTACTTACTAATAGTAGTTTTAAGGCCTCTTAAAGCTATTATAACGTTATTAGTAATAATAATAATAATAATAGAGCGTTATTAGTAATAATAATAATAGTAGTAGAGGTGGTGTTGGAGGAGGGAAAAAAGAGCTTAAAAGTTAGCCTAACTGCGATTATTAGGCTAGGTTAGCCTTACGCTAGCCTAATTAGGCTTAGTTTAGTATAATATCACGCTTTTATCGCTTTTTTAGGCTAATGCAAAAGCACTGCTTTTTTGGGCTAAAGCAGAAAAACTCGGAACCCTGGTGGCCGATGCTCAGTTGGATTGCGGTCAAGCTTGATGATAACATTTGGGCCGTGCGTGCTCTGCCTGCAAGTTGAGATGACAGGGCTGGTCGATACCCAGTGAGCTGAGCATGAAATCAACAGACTTTCTCCTTCACGGTGTTGACACCAAGAAATACAATGCTACCATACAGTCAAGCCGCCGCCGAGGTCAAGCGTCTCACAAACACGCTTGGCTTTAGCATAAGCAACCGCAGTCGTTTGCTTGGTTCCCGCTTCGGGCACAGCCAATGGACTGAATAAAGTGCGCGGCAAGCTGATAAATCAGAAGGACCCACGGAGTCAAGCAAGCCGCGAGGCCGGGTTTGGGTGTAGGGCAGAATGCTTGATCTCGAGAATCGCTACCTGAACCTCTCTACTATCCCCGTCGGATGCGGGCAGCCGATTCAGTTCTCCAACCGCGATACAGAGTACATCTTAAAGCCTGACATCTCAGCCTGATTACCAGCGAAAGACGAGGAAAATGTCGCCAACTTTCCTGGGTGAAGATGATGACGCTCAGCCTCTGCCCCACCGACTCCTCCAAGACCTGGGAAGACTTGGGAAGACCTGGTCAAGCCTCGAGGCAGCACTGCGGCATCCTCCAGGCAGAAGGATTTCAACCCCTGTCGACAACAGATTATGGAAATCTCGCTTGCTGAGACGCTCGTTTGCCGGGGCTCTCTCTGTCACCAAAGTCCCTTTTGGTAAACTAAAGAGGCTAGCCATTCAATTATTCAGCATGTTAGACTGTTGATGACTTAACTCTAAAAGGTAATTCTTATTCCATGGATCGGGGTTGAGTTGCCGGTCACTACATTTGCAGGGAGGAACAGCAATTGACTCAGGCGGAGATGGCTGATGCCATCGGCCTTGATCCGCAAACCGATGCAGACCGAGGTCGAAGTTCTTGATTATTGCTGCTGTTCATCTGACCGTCGTCATGCGCCACAGCGGGCATTGTCATTTGCTGATGTCGTTGAATGAGATATGTGCGCAGCGTCGGACGTTGAAGTACTACTCATAGAAGAGGCGCACCACACCACCGTCCTACGCAGCTAACCTCTTAGTGGCCCATGCCATCCTCGTTGCCCTGCGAAAGATACTTTGGCCTCCCGGCACTTTGCGACAAGGGGCAACTCTACAGCTGAAAGACATCAAGACTACATTGCCCATTCATTTGGTTATCTTCACCACATGGTTGGGCAAGATCTCGGATCGGATGCCTCCCAAGACTGAAACATCTTGAAAATGGCGATGAAAGTTGTTCACATTGTCGAGGTCAAGTACCAACCAGTCCAAGCAAATGTCCTTCACCTGGTTGACCAGCGTTGCTGCTATGTATTTGTGTCTGAATCAGTGAAAGGAAGGTTTCTTAATGTTATCTGGAGTAAAATTTTGACGAAAGGCCGATGTCATTCATGGCCGGGAGGCCGACTAAGGGCGTGCTTGACACCTATTGACCAGTGAAAACAATTCCAATTCCTGCGCAGGGGTATTGGAGTAGCTTGATTCTGGCATTTGATGGACACCCTCATGGTTGTTACGGCAAGGGATTTATCTCAATTATCTGCATGGAGGGAATTTGATGTCGTTAAAGCGCTGCGTAGCTGACGTTGTTTTACTCAAACACCGCTGGTCTGAAATACGGCACCTGAACTTTTTCTTTCCTACCTTATCTTCCCAGGTATTGCTACATGGATGAATCGCGGAGTTTGATAAGAACATGATTTCTGATTTGCTGCTTTTGGGAAAATGACAGACGAACCATTAGAGCAAACTCGACTTGACCAAGTACCAAATTGGTAAGATAATCCTAGGCTCTCAAAGCGACTGAGACTCATTTCAGCCTGCACCACAGATAATCAGTATCCATTCAAGCCCAAAGCTGGAGACAGGCGGGTTTGCCAAAACCGCGTCCAAGAAACAAAAGCAAATGACTACGTAACCGCCGTGGCGAAACGAAACAAATTGGTAATCGGCCTTCGCGCAGCGCCCAGACCTCCGAAGAGCGAGCGTAAGCTCGGTCCCGTCATCTAAAGTCTGCGTTTTTCAAAAACATCCCATAATCTGGGGAAACACTCGAGTCGCAACAGCACCAAGACGCTCCCCAACACAAGCAATGATTGGGTAGCCAATATGCCCGCTATGAACAGTGCGTTTTCCAAGATTTCCCAGATCGACGTCGAACAGCGTATGAACATGGGTGGCAAAAAAAAAAAAGAGGCACCAGAAGAACAGCGTATGGTTTCGAGGCGGCGTGGTGCGTGCGTGGCGGACGTCCGACACGGGTGCTCATGCAGCCGGCACAGACGGGGTTTGTCGTGCTGTCGGCGACCGAGATGATAGTCGCTTACTACCCGGCTGGTTTACTATAAAATTGCGTCACGCGGAGATTCTGTAGAGCGAGAATGTCGTGAAACATATACGGTCCCGGGACGGGACTCGTCCAGTCATTCAACGCCACGCCTACGCCGCAGACGTTATAAGTTGCCAACCTCCCGCCGCAACTCTATCTGACAACTTCACTAACACCACTTAACGCGTTTTCTTATTAGAGATTCCCTGCCTTTCTCTCAAGTCGCCAACATGGCCCTCAAACCGTCCGGGGTCTGCAGACCCTCTGAGCTGGCACACTTCGTTCTGCGCACGAACAACCCCAAGAGACTGATCGTCTTCTATACCAAGTTCCTCAACGCGCACGTGGTCCACGCGAGCGATGTAATCACCTTCATGACGTGGGATCACGAACACCACCGCATCGCAATTCTCAACGACCCCAACGCGGTGCCGAGGCCGGAGAACGCGTGCGGTGTGGACCACTTGGCGCTCACATTCAACACGCTCGGGGACCTGCTGCAGTCGTATCGCGCGAGAAAGGAGCTGGGGATCGAGCCGGCGTACTGCGTCCAGCACGGCATGTCGACGAGCATGTACTACCGCGACCCGGACGGCAACAAGATCGAGACCCAGGTCGACGCGTACGAGAAGCCCGAGGACGCGGTAGCGTTCATGATGAGCGAGGAGTTTGCCAGGGACCCCAGGGGCCCGAGGTTTGATCCTGAAGAGATGCTGAGGAGGTTTGATGCCGGCGAGAGCGTGAAGGATTTGATCCAGCGAACATCTTTGCCCTTGATGGCGGGGTGAGCTGAAGGCTTCGGCGTAAGGGGTGCAATAAGTGAGGTAGTTGAGAAGACTCAATCTGAGGAACATTTATCCGTATTGAATTCAGCCAAAAAGCCACAGTATGACAGAGATTTGAAGTTTGTCGTACCAGTCTACGAGTACCCGTAAGGAAACATTACATAATTCGATAGAGGGGTTTACAGTTGGCTGATTCTTTCAAATCTCTCATCTGTAACCAGCAGGTCTCTTGCGCATTCTGACTGGTTAGGTCTTGTGTGTGAGCAACATAGACTTCGTTCATTGTAAGAGTTGTAAAAAGAGATCAGTCATGAGAGCCTCAGGACCAGTTAGCTTATCCACGTAATTAGTCAACATTCATCAAAGACCAACATTTCATTTGACGGAACTACCGATCAATCGCTGTTACGACCGGAGCTAATCAATTTCCCGAATGATTCGATCGACTTGCAGCAACGGAGCC
This sequence comes from Colletotrichum ledebouriae, assembly GCA_036785755.1. Taxonomy (NCBI): domain Eukaryota; kingdom Fungi; phylum Ascomycota; class Sordariomycetes; order Glomerellales; family Glomerellaceae; genus Colletotrichum; species Colletotrichum ledebouriae. The sequence goes on along the minus strand of JAVHLU010000244.1, from coordinate 41,525 downwards.
CTTTGGTGGAGAGTGGTCACCTTCTCAGTTCCTCTGGGTTTCCCTTGATGTGTAGAGATGTGTATTGCGCAGGGTCAAGATCGCTAGTGTCCAACTGCGGTTAGGGCAAGAATTCAGAATCACTATAATCTGCACCCTCCTACCCAAACTACGAAGGGAAGCCCTATGATTATAGATAATGTGGCGAATAGGATGAGCCGCAAAAGTGGAACCACAATTGCGATAGTGCAATTGCAGCTTATATACGCATCACGACAGATAAATACTCGCTTCCCCATGTCGCTGCCGCCCCGTAACTAGACCGTTCCCGGCGACATTATCCGCAAGGCGACTCTGGGTCCTAACAGATGAAGTTCTGCGTGCTTTAGTTGAAAAGATGGTGGGGGGAGCTTGAAAGATAGGGAAACCATTGCATAGATCTTGGTGTTGGATATAGGGCCAGACGACCTTTAGAACTAGCCTCCTCTGCGATCATTTCTCAGTTTATAATGAGAGCTGTTGCGCCAACAGGTAAGTAGAACCAATTATTAAGCAAACTGATTTCGGCTAACCGTAGAATCAATTGTTCCCCAAACCCTCGTTCGGCGTTTAGTTTCCTCGCACGTGATCATTCTAGGTCGCTCGGATCGACTACTAACAAAGGTAAGCTCACAAAAGACCGAGATGGTTGAGCTCTAAAAGAATTGGATGTTCACAGTCTACATATCAAATAATATATCCCAGAGACATAAACACTTGACAACTGGCTCGAAATCTGACGCAGCTAAAGAGAAGTTTGGACTGTTAGTGACATGTTGAAAATGAAGATTGAGCCTCAAGCACCATCTGCACCAGAGATCACACTCGCGCAACGCATCCAAATGACTCACATTTGCTTTGCATTAAAGTTTTTTTTTTTCATAAAAGATGAGCAAATCAGACTCTTCTAAACGGTTAGTTCAGAGCTTACTGAAGCAGCAACGGACCCGTGACCTCAGTCCGAGGCAAGTCTATCGCTGCTGGCCTCTGAAAGACAGACCATAAAGTTACTGTGAAATCCTTTTCGGCTATACGGTCTCTTGCTCCTAAGATGCGCGGCATTCATAAGGTTTGAACTTTGAGATTACTTGGCAATAATATACTCTAGCGTCCTGATATTCTCATCATGACTTTTTCAAGTCAACACATGTAACAGACTCAACCAACCCGAATGTAACAGGTTATACAATTCCTTTACATCACGTTGATATTGCGACTTGCTGAAGCTGAAGGTCTCGGGAGGCCTCAAGCTGTCGCGGGATCGAAGAACATTCATCAGTATCCCAGACGTGCAAGTGCGTTCCCTGTCTGAGATGACAGAGTGAATAGCTCTTACTCAATGCTACCCTGGTAAAAAGCATGTGGTTCGCTTCCGCCTACCGTATCTGCGGGGAATCGTATTCTGGGGTGTGGTCAGGTTGAGCAATAACTGAATTGTGGGATATCTAGCGTTGGCTACAGCATGTTTATACCCGGCGGCTGTCGTTAATATAGTCTAGAGTAGCTAATTGAATAAAAAGGAATTGAAATGCTCCTTTGCTTTTAGATGATCCCACTCAACTAGGACTCGCTCCTTAGATTCCTCCATCTTAATCTGCACTAGTAGTTCCATTGCAGACTGCTCCTGCGCGCTGAGGAGGTGCACCCTCTTCTTCCACAACTGTTCCGCGGGGACGTCCTCGTCACGGTTTCCGAAGAACATTCTATCTGGAAACTTCCAGTAGATAGCATCAAACGCTAGGTTCTTCCTTGCTGCGTAATTGAGCCAGAAGCGCCCAGTCTTCCAACTATCTCGCATATACGCTGAGAGGAGGAATGCCCCTGGTTCCATCTCTTTCTCTGCCTCTTCTACTGCGGATAGCCATGCGGTCAGACGGCTCTCATAGACACGCGCCCAATCGTCGATGCCGTTATCCCATGTCTCTGGCGAGTCGAGCAGAAGCCACCAGGGCGGGTCCAAGAGAAAGTGCGAGGGCCCGACGTAGGAAAATCCCAATCAATAGCACCAAGAACGTCACAGTTGTCGTCAACGAGGACGTTGCCTGGCCTGAAGTCATCACACCAAAGACGGAAGGAGCCGAATGCGTCAGGCATCGTGAGACGCACACGGCCTTCCTGACAGCTTGCAGACCAATCATCTTCGGCCAACCTGCGGAATAGTTGGCGAGCGACGTATTTAGTTCTGCAGTCGTCGGCGGAAGATATAATGTCGTTGCGTTGGAAAATGAGCGTTGCGAGTTGCATCTCTGCCAGAAATATGTACCACTCATCAGAGGTTCCGTAGGTGGTGCCTTCGGTAGGGAATATCGACTCGGGGATGTTGGAAAGATGAACCATATTCCTCATCGTTAGGGTAATCGGTCTTCCGCCCACGTGAAAACGTCCTGGCTTCGACTCGATGAGAGACCCTATGCGTGGAAATGTAGGCTGTGCAAGCTGCAATACATAACGGGCCATTCCGATGTAGACGCATTTAAGCTTGTTGGTTGGGAGATCAGGGTCTAGCACAGCCGTCTCCTCGGGGTGTTTGTTGGGAGCTTGCATAGCTTGGCTCATGGTTTTCCGGGTTCCGAGATCTTCCATGATCATAAAGGGGCCGATATCTGCTGCGATACCATGGTGAAGGACTGTCGGGACCGTAATGTTGGTATGGCGAGCGACATAACCTGACGTCGCTACCTCTGCCAGTACTTTCTCTTCGGGAAACACAGTCTGTCCTGGGCAGGGCATTCGCAGAAGAATCTTGGCCGGTATGCCTTCAAGCTGGAACGGGTACAAGATGTTAAAGCCGCCCAAGACCAGCGGAAGAGTCAAGGTGGCAGACATCGCCAGCACCTCCGTAACCAGGGATTGCACTTTCTGACACTGAGATGAGCGTCGAGCTTCCTTCGTTGCTTCCTCCCAGAGCGCATCGTTGCGATCCCATGCGAGGCTGTCGGTTTCTTGACGGGTTTCCATATCGAACTTGGTGCGATGACGAACGACTGTCGTTGATGAAAGGAGGGAAAGGTGGAGGGATCCATCCGTGTGTAATGACTGCCCGCCTAAGGTGGTAGACTGTACACCAAAGGTGCGGGGTTCATCCGATGTGTACAACCACCTCTTCGTACCTCAGCTAATTAGCAGTGCTCAAACCTGCTGATGTTGGTACCGCCAGACTATTTATCGGCCGTGAGTAGTCTCTGTCGAGGATGCTGTTCGAATTCAGGTAGCCAACCTTCCTATTTGGCCAACGTTGCGAGGACATGTAATCTTCCCGACGTACACAGGAGAACTTTTTACAAATATTTCGACCAATTAATTCATCATGTCTACCAACTGAGATAGCCGAGACAGCGAGGGGAAATACCAGGATGATATCGAAGATGTCATGGTGGCCACTGCACACAACAGCAGAGAAAACCGCATGGAAGCTAAGAGGGAGCGGGAAAGAAAGGAGAAAGAAGAAGAACAGAAAAGGAAGGAGGAGGAACAGAGAAGGGAAGATAAGAGATAAGCGGACATCAAGTAAGCTAAATATAATGCTGGCCACTCTAGCAGGGAGAAGAGGATGAAGAAATAAACACCCTTGGTTCATTCAAGTTCAAGTCTGAATCTTTCGAGTTTCCACAGCTGATGTTTTTTTTTTTGGGGGGGGGGGGGGGTGTGTGTGTGTATGTAGTACCCCTCATTCCAAGTCACTCTACATAGTATGCTCGGCAAAGTATTTCTCTACAAGCCTCCTAAACGCCTTGCGACCGTGCCTTTCTTACCTGTATCACATTGCTCTTCGAAATTTCCTTGATCTTATTGGCTCAAAAGGACGGCGAAGTAAGATCGTGGTGGTCGGAATGCAAGATTCCGGGCGTCTGGTTACAAACACGTCTATGCTGACTCCCATCTCAACTGAACGTGATGAATGTCAAGCCCCCCAGCTTGCAGTCTCAACTCTAGAAACTTTAAGTCACTCATCAGTCTTAAGCTCGTGTCTCCCAGAAGGTTCAGGTCTTCGACGCAGACAACTTGAGCATGGCGAGTTGGCCGATCAATGGCCGAAAGAGATATTATGCCGCAGAAGGTAGGTTCGAACTCGAAGAACGCCGTCAGTCGGCGCAAGTGGTATCACAAACCTGGAAAATTCATCGCCACCCTCCTCGCAAATAGCAGGTCGCTGCCAGAAAGTTAGACGGGCAATCTCGATTCTGCTGACAGCAAGACTTGGTCAATCGACGATGTTTCCTGTTCGCTTTGGGTGTTGCTACGGGTAAAGGAGGAATCATTGTTGCTGCTGTGGAGACCTGGGTGGCTAGGAGTATGCCAGCAGAGCTAGATTGTCGAAGAAGGAGCAAGACACGCCCATGATTCCAGTGGCGCCGACAGCGCGGCTCCCCGATCTGCTTCCAACATGGCGATCAGGCAATGGACGCTCTCTGAAATTTTGTTCGTCAAGTTAGAGAAAGAAACAAGAAACGCCCCATGTTTCTGAATGGGTAAGTCTCAAAGAAAGCAAGCCGACTTGTTTCAACCTATGTAACGAGGAGCTGATGTGAATCCATATTGCTCGTAGTGTAACAGAATCTGCACTTCAGCATGCACAGAACAGGATTACGAAGCTTTCGTCACCAGCTTAGCCAAGTCTTTGCAAAGATAACTATATCTAGCGATTTTGTTAACTTACAGCACGGCTTTATATTTTGAAGCGCTAGGCCTTACTATTATAAACTAGTGCAGTGCAGAGTAATAGAGTTAGTATAGTTAGGTATATCTAAGGTTAAATATTCTTCTCTAGCCCTCTAACTATTAAGTAAGGGCTAGAGGACTTATCTAGGGGTTACTTAGTACCTCCCTATAGCCCTAACTCCTATAGACTTCCCTAACTTAGCTTACTAAGCCCTTTTCTCTATAATTTTATCCTAGCTAATAATATAATCCCCCCCCTCTAAACTAGTTTACTCTTAAACTAGTTTATTCTATAGTTATCTAGAGGGTATTTAATACCTCCCTATAGGACTTTATAACCTCCTAGTTTCTATAGGTTTAGAATTTAATATCTCTCGTTCTAGTTATATAACTCTTCCTTAAATAGCTAGGTTACTTAGAGGAGTAATTAACTAGTAATAGGATATTTATCCTCTACTTTAGCTACTCTTATAGCTCTTATACTTAGATAATAAGGGACTTTATAACTTAGAGGAGTAATAAGCTAGTAATAAGGTATACCCCTATTCTAATTACTCTTATAGCTTTATTAGATAGGTCTAGGACTACTTAGTAATTAACTACTTAGTAATTATCTAGATAGCTATAGCTAAGTTCCCTTATAAGGGTTACTCCTTCTTTTATAAGGCTATATTAAGATATATTATTATTTAAGCTTGTTTTTATTACTTTAAATTTACCCTTAGAATTATTATATTTCCTACTTATTACTATATTTTTAATACCTTTATAAGAGTAATAAAGATATCCTCCCTCTAGAGATAAAGAAGTCTTTATTATAATATAGAGTACTACTAGTAGTTATCTAGTACCTCCCTATACTTAGTAATATTAGCTAAAGCTAAATAGTATAGGAATCTAGAGATTATCCTCCTTTTAGCTATATAAAAACCTAGTTTTAATATTAAATTAAAAATATATATATATTATTTAAAATTTCACCCTATTAAAATCTCTTTTTCTTACTTCTTTAGATTTATAATACTAATACTACTAATAACTTACTATTAGCCTCCTACTCCCCTACTAATAACTTTATCTTAATTACTATATAACGAATCTATTATTATATTATCCTCTACTACTAATACTACTAATACTACCCCCTACCCTGCTATTATACTAGATATTACTAGTATCCTTATAATAAGTAAGCTCTAGGCGTACTCCTATTACTACTACCTCTTAGTATAAGCGAAGTAGGAGCTGCCTATAGATATAAATACTAAGCTTAAGCTCTTTATAAGCTTAATTATATATTTTAAGAGTAATAATAAGTATATAGTCCTTAGCTAGTACTTAGCTAGTACTTATCTAGTGCTTTACTAGCTTTAGGCTCCGAATTACTTACTAATTTATAGGTTTATTACTAAATATTTATTTTTTAAGCGCCTCTACTAAATATAAGTATTATACTAAAATAGGTAATAGAAAGGCTTATATTAATATAAGTTTTACTTATTATTTTCTAGTTCTTAGCTACTAACTCTCTATAGCTTACTTATTATATAGTAAGTACTACTAATAAGCTTAAGTATCTAATAGATAAGGGCTATTCTAAGCCTAATATTTAAGTATAATATACTAAGAATAAAGTAGGTTATCCTATACCTCCCTAGTACTTTACTATTAGTTTCTAATTATATATAAGAGGAGATCCTCGCTACCTAGCTTATAATTAAGAAGGCTCTCTAAGCTAAGAAGAATAAGGCTAATATTATACTTAAGAAGTATAAAGCTAAGGAGGTAGAGATCTCTATAAAACTAGAGGATTACTAAGTAGGCGCTTTAGAGGAGGCTATTACTTACTAGTAGCGCCTCGCTAAAAAGGCTAAGAAATAGACTAAGCTATTATATAAATAGTATAAGGAGCTTACTAATTACTATATAGTAATAGAGTAGCTAGCTTAGAAATAGCTAGTAATATAAGAAATATAAGCTAAGCGCGCTAAGGAGTTACTTAACTCTTATAATAAAGTTATAAGTTTATTTAAGCCCTATTAGTACCTCCCTAGTACTTTGCTAGTTAATATTTCTAACTTAAAGTAGAATTATAAGGCCTTAGCTACTATATCTATTATAAGGGGAGATAATAATAATAATAATAATACTAAGGGTACTAGCGCCTAGTAAACTTAAAGTTTTTAAGAGCGCCCCTAGTAAGCTATTAATAACTTCTAAATAGTAGTTAGTTACTTTTAGGTATTTTTCTAGTCTCTTTTCGCTTTATTAGAGGCCTTTAGGCTAGTAAATTAAGATACCTAGCTAGTATACCCTATTTCTATTTAACTACTAGTTACTTATTAAGTTATCTATTAAATTATATAGCAATTATAATACTTTTACTTATAATTAGGCTTTATAATCGCTTTATAAGACTATTAATATATTATATTATAGCTCCTATAAATTATCTAGGTTGCTATAGCCCTTCTATTTAATAAGGTACTAATAGTTATGTCTAGGGCCCCTATAGGTAACGATATAGTCTATTATATAGATATTATCGTTATCGTTAATTAGGATATCTCGTAGTAAAACGGCTAAGCTAAAAAAGGGTTCTAATTATATAGATACGAATGGCCTCTAGCCACTGCATAGTGATTTTACCTGCTCAAGTGCAATAGACCTTCTAACTCCGCGCCTCCTGATAATACATAGCCTTCGGTCACGTAATTATAACTTTCCTAACCATAGCTATACTTATACGTACCCGTTATACTAGATAGCCTCACGATCTTCAACTTCATATCGATAATAACGTAGTTTTTTATTATTTAAACTACGAAACTATCGACTTTTCCTCTCGCGCACTACCCGCGCTGCTAATACCGCCTCCATTACCGCTTCGTCCGCTAGTCCTCTTATTCGATCGGGTTAGCTAACGCCTTCGCTATACCGTCGTTAGTAACGCTCTCTCTATATTAAAGCAGTTAGCGCAAGCCGTACTTACTAACGTTCGCCTAGGCTACCTAGGCTACCTCTACCTTAGTAATACGGAGGACCTGCTTAAAGAAGGGCTACTCTATAGGGTATATAACAACCCGCCGAACTTCTACTACTAAGTCCGCTTACTTAGCTATAATATAATAGCGAGTATCCCCTCTAGGGGTATTAATAAGAGCCCTCTTAAGGGCTATACTAATAATACGCTCTCTATATATAATAGAGTAGTTAAAGAAGGAGCAGGTTTTATCGATCGTATTAATACTAAACTCTCTAGCGAGCTCTCGCGCGTTATTAGCGTTAAAGGGCGTACCTCGCGCAGGCTTAGCGTTTTTATATACAGGGTCTAGTGCTAATATAGTTAAGGGATAAGGAAGAGGGAGAGGTATAAGGCCCTGCTCGTAGAGCTTCTTATACTTCTAGCTATAAGAACCTCTTAAGAAAGACCTCTTTAGTTAAGGAGTTACCTCTTATATAGTAGCGTTCGTAGCACCTTGCTAGAAGGTCGACCTTTTAGGTTAAGGAGTTATCTTATATAGTAGCTTTTACCTTTAGCACCTTGCTCGAAGGTCGACCTTTTAGGTTAAGGAGTTATCTTATATAGTAGCTTTTCTAGGCTACGAGAGCCTTAGTAGCCTATTTAGCTCTAATATAATTAGCCCCGGTATAGCGCGCGTCCGACTCTATAATATTTAGAGGGTTTGCTTGCGAGTAGTAGGAACGTATAGGGTTCCTATATTATTTTCCTTAACTAGTAGAGGGTATAGGTTAAAATACCTATATAGTGTTTCCCGAATTATGCCTGCGAACTAGGTGAATTTATTATAGTCTTTTTGCGAAGGGGCTGCGGTGTAATTCCGAGCTTAATATAGATACGAATATATTATAGATTTAAGATTTTTTATCTACCTATAGCTTATATACCCGTTCCCTATTAATTACCTATTAGATCCTAAATAGGCCTAGATGTTTATTAGAAAGTTTATAGGAGGGCTACCTCTACTTAATATTTTTAGTTAAAAGTAGGACGAGGTCTCCTATAGTAAAAATAATAGGGGTCCTCCTCTAATTATAAAACTTACTATATATTTTATTATACTTCTAGAGTAAGTTAGTAATAGCTAACCTCTAGGTAAGTAGGCTATTAATTCTCTTATATATTACTAGGATTAAAACCTTTAATTAAGGTTTAACGTTATTAGGCCTATAAAGGGAATATCCTATTAGTAGTTTAGTAGGTAATATCTTAGTAGCTTCGTAGTAGGAGTTATTATAAATAAATTAGGCTAGGTTAAGCTATATTACTTAGTTATCCTAGTTAATATTATAGAAAGTTCTTAAAAAGTGCTTAATACTCTAGTTCTAGCGTTCTATTTAGCTATTAGTTTAGGGATAGAAAGCGGTACTAATCTTCCTCTTAATAACTAGTAGGTAGTATACTTTAGACTAGAAGTTACTAGTAAATAGTAATCCCCGATTAGATATAATAGCCTCTAGGAGCCTAAACGTAAGGAAGACGTATTTAGTTAGTAGCGTAGCTAACTTATTAGTAGTAAGTAACTCCCTAGTAGGGATATATAGGGAGTATTTTATAAATTAATTAATAATAATAAGAATATTATTATAAGGCTTCTTTTTAGTTATAAGTAATAGTAGTAATTTAATAATAAAGTTAATTAATATTTATTCAAAGGGCCTAGTAGGTATTAGTAGGGGCGTAAGTTCGCTATATAGGAGGTAGTATCTTAGTTTTATATACTAGTATATTATATATATCCTAATATATTCCTTTATATTAGTCTTCTACGCGTTTTAGAAAAACGATTTTCTAATCCTCTTTAGTATCTTAATAACCCCTTAGTAATCTCTAGATAGTTTATTATAAAATACTCTAAGGATTTTATTCTAAAGTAGGTAGTTATTAGGGATATATAAGCCCTCTTAGTATCTTAGGATACTAGAGTTATCTAGTAACTACCTTATACCTCGTTATTCCTACTCCTTATTAATATAAAAGGGGTCCTTTTATTAGGCTTCCTTAACCTATTCCTAGAGCAGGGGTATAAGTTATTCTAGCGAGGTATTTATTAGTTAGGTATCCTATTACTACCTAGTACTTACCCTCTAGATAGTAGTATAGTTAAAACATTATAAGAAGTCTTATAGGAGCGAGTCCCTAGCTTTATTAATTTCTAAATCCTCTAGGGTATAGTTAGGTCTCTATAATAGACTATTAGCTAGGTTATAGTAACCTAGCTAGTATTTAATTTTAAAGTTAAATATTAATAGGTCTAATAATAGCTAAGCCTAGTAGCTACTAAGCGTTTTTTTATTAGTAAGGTATTAGTAACCTAGGTTGTTAGTAATAAATTAGATATAATACTAGGAGTAAAGTAAGTAGTACTACTACCTTACTACTACCTCCCTAATAGCTAGTAGTTCTACCTCTAGTATATTATAATATAATTATATACCCTTAAGCTTCTAAGATATAAATACTACTAGTTTCTATATATCCCCCTCTAGCTAGCTTAGTATTACCCTTATTATAAAGTCTAATATATTAGTTTTAACTTAAATTAGGAGTATAGGATTAAAGTAGTATAATATAGGCGCTTCTATAAATAAAGCGCGGAGCTAGTAGAAAGTAATTAATACCTCCCTAGTTATTACTAGCTATCCCTTAGCTATATTAATAAGTTAGTTAGTAAGTAGGCTATAGATCTTAGAGTAGTTCTTAATAAATCTCCTATAGAACCCTATAAATCCTAGAAATTACTAAATCCCTTATATTATAATAGGTATTAGCTACTTAGCTATTACCTATACCCTCTTATATTCTATAGTAACTCTATTTACTAAGACTACAAACCTAAGGAATTTAATCTCCTCCTTGTAAAATTTATACTTATTAGGGTTTATATAGAGGCTATTAGCTTCTAACTAGGTAAATACCTATCTTATAGCTTCTATATAGGAGTCTATATTATTAGTAAAAATTAAGATATTATCTAAATATATAATATAAATAACGTTAACTAGGCCTATAAGTAACTTATTAATAAACGTTTAGAAAGTAGTAGGTATATTAATAAGCCTAAATAGTATAATATAATATCTATAGTAGCTATATTATATATAGAATACTATTTTCTACTTATCTCCCTCCTAGATCCTTACCTAGTAGTATATATCCTTAAGGTTAAGCTTAGTAAAGTACTTAGCTCTAGAGAGCTAGTTAAGGATCTTATTAATTAGAGGGAGGGGGGTATAGTTCTTAGTAGTTACCTAGTTAAGCTCGTAGTAGTTTATATATAACCTTAACTTACCTCCCTTCTTTAAGATAAATAAGATTAGTACCCTTATTAGGCTTATTAATAAGTAAATCTATCCCTTCTATAGGGCCTTATAGATATAATCCCTTAACTCTTCTAACTCCTTTTTAGCTAGTAAGTAAATAGGCTTAAATAGAGGCTTAGTTCTAGGCTCTAGGTTAATAAGGTAGCTCCTAATAGTCCTAAACTCTAGTATAGTTCCTACTAGGTTAATATTAAATACCTTCTTAAAGTCCTAGTACTTTAGTAGGATATTTATTTTAATCCCCTTAGTATCCTTAGGGTCTTAGATATCCTCCTAGTAATTAGTAATTAATATATAGTTAACTTATAATACCCCTATAAGTATTACTCTTGCTTTATTCTTAATATACCTAAGTTCCTTTATAGTTATAATAAAGCGGATACTCTTCTTATATAGGGGAAAGGTCTAGCCTAACTCCCTCTAGTTAAGGTTAGAGTACTCCGTTATATACTAAGGGATCCCTAGGATAGCGTTATAACTATTACTATTACTAATCCTAAAATTATATAAAGCTATTTACTAGATACTTATATTATTAGTTATTTAGGTTACTAACTTCTATATACTATAGTTAGGTCTCTTAGATACCTATATTCCCCTAATAGGTTCTAACTTATTAGCCTCTAGTTAGGTATTAGTTATAATCCTCTAGTTTATAATATTCTTATTAGCCCTATAATTAATAAGCGTAGTACTAGTCTTGTAGCTACTTATAACTTAGACTTATATTATCGCTTTAATATAATATAGCTAGTTACTACCTTATTAAACTATACGCATTACTACTTAGTCCTCCTCTAGCTATTTACTAGGGTAAGGTTTCCCTTTATAATAGGGGTAGCTATACTTATTATAGTATAGGTACCTTAGTATAATATAGCCCCTTTTCTTATAACTATAATAAACGATCTCCTTCCTAGTATCCTAGTCCTTAGTATCTTCCTAGTAAGTATTAGTATTACTATAGCTTAAATAAGTTTACTCTTTTAAGGCCTTAGTTAGTCCCTCTAGGTTAGTAGGTTAGCCCTCTAGTTATTACCCCTTATTATTAGCCCCCTAGTCCCTTACTAGTGCCTTATATATCTATATATTAACTATAAGTTCAGTATTTCTAGCCTTAGTATTAAAGTTAAGCTATGATTTTAGTAACCTATTCGCTATAATATAGTATTAAAGCTTAGGATCTAGCCTAGCTATTATATTAGCTACCTAGATCTCCTCTAGTTATTAATAAGGGCTCTCTACCTTAATCCCCTTATAATAATTAATAAAGCTCTAGTATAACTATCCTAGTTACTAGTAGGCCTATTTAAGCTAGGTTTATATACTAAGGGTCCTAGACCCTATATTAGCTATACTATTAGCTAACTAGTCCTTTATTACTACCTAAGTAATATCCTTTGCCTTATTACTATAATTAATAGAGAGGTATAAGGTCTATTGCTTTATTACTAGCCCCTCTAGATACCTAGTAGTAAATAGCACCTTTTTAAGGTCTAATATAATCTTATTTATCTTAAACTACGCATTAAGATTAAATATAAATTAATTAAAGTTAGTCTAGGTACTCCCTTTATACTTAAGTATTAGAAGATACTTCCCCTAGAGCTCTAATTAATACTTCTTTAATTTATTACTAATAACTACTTAGTAAGTAATAGGGTTACTCGCTAGGGTTAATAGTTAGCTAGCCCTTAAAGCCTTAAGATATTCCTATTTATACTTTAGCTACCCCTTTCTTTTTTCCTCCTTAATAAGCTAATCTAATTTAGCTTCTATTAATTAACTACCTAGTCCTCTACTAGTACCCTTATTACTATTCTATTTAGTAGGTATCTTATCCTATATTTAGCTATTTAGTTACTCCTAGCTAGTAAGGGATCCTAATAGTAATATTATATTTATCTCCCTAGTAGACCTATAGGTAGGTATTATATTATTATATATTATACTACTCTAACGGTCTATACCCCTATTAATATAAGTAAGAGAGAAGAATATATTATAAACTAGTATAATATAGAGTAATAGAGTTAGTATAATTAAGTATATCTAAGGTTAAATATTCTTCTCTAGCCCTCTAACTATTAGATAAGGGCTAGAGGACTTATCTAGGGGTTACCTAGTGCCTCCCTATAGCCCTAACTCCTACGGACTTCCCTAACTTAGCCCGCTAAGCCCTTTTCCCTGCAATATTATCCTGGCTCGTGATACTTATGCAGGATGGAATGCGCACCTCGGGGCTTCTCCAAGACCACTGTACCAGGCGCCTGGCTCACTAGCTGGTCAGACACTGCATTCGACTTGGGTGAACTGATATGGATACAACGTAGACATTCACTCTTTGTGTGCTGTCTCAATACTGATTGGGTATGTAGGTGAGAACTTGGGCATATGGAATCGATCTGGGTATTTCGCTACATCAAGGAGTAAAATAGTGGTTTCATGGCGGATTCGATCACGGGGTTCAAACGGATTCTGAGGGTTCGAGAGCTGGTGTTGCCCTTTTGGTATTGTGGCTAGCCATACGTGATGTTGCGGAATGAATTGCTACCAGCATCGTCTCTGAGCTAGTGACTGCTCGTGCAACATGCAGCATGTTCCTGGTTTCTCAGGTCCTCCACCGTGGCTCACAAACGTCGTGTCTGGGCCTACAAGTCCTCAATGCTTCGAAAAGATGCGGTACAACAGCTGTTTCGAGCTTTCAACATAGGCAAGTACTAAGGGGTCGATTTGACAAGTGTCGTACTGATTGATGTCCCCGGGCCTGGTTTTGCTATGCGCTCGCGGAGTGTGCAGTTCGGGCGGTTAACGGCCACTAGGGCATAGTGGCATTCTGACAGGAGCCCCTAGAGACGCACAGTCAGGTTGGCCATGCGTCATATGCCAGAGTCAGATTGACCGTTGTGAAACTTGGGCAAGTCCAGGCTTGGCTGGGCAAGTCTCAGGACGCCTTTCTCGGAGTTATCGGGGTTGACAGGCAGGTCGTCTCATGTTTGAGGCCGGTACCGGTATGTGCCATGAGGGTTCTCGTTCGAAGAGCAGCATTGACAAAACTTGTAATGTTCGTGAGGCATATGAGCTGGAAATTGTTCCGAGCCTCTCACCAACGGCCGAGTCAAGTTGTGATGCCGCCGAGGCGAGCTCGGAGGTAGAGATGAGCCTCACCGAACCTAACCTCGTCTCGGTCTGCCTTGTGACTCAGGGTCCTATCGGTGTAGCCCGGGATACCCGTGCGGTATCGGTGAAGGGCAGCTGAAGCTCCGACCACTTGGGCTCCACCCCACAGCGCCCCCGGTGCTTGGGAAGGAAGGAACTCCCGCATTGATGCATGTTTTCTCTCTTTCTTTCTTTTTTTGCACAGGTGTGACTCTGTTTGGCTCCCGCTGCCCCTCCACCCCACTTTGCTGGACTCGGCCTCTTTGTCAGCCCCTCTCCTCAACAATCGTCACATCCCGCCCTCGGCAACAGCTTCCCTTTCCTGGCTCCTTTACGTTTCCTCTTCCAGGAGGGGCCCGGATACGCCAAAGGGTTTCCTTTAGCCTCCACGACTCATGTCTCCAGGTGGGTAGAGAAGCCAGCCAAGAGCCCGGAGAGCCGTCGTCGCAGAGTTCGAGTTTCCATTTGTCAGCCCTCCCGAAGCCGCAGGCCACAACCTGTCAAGCCACCCGAGCTGTGTCACATTTCGAATCCAGTTCCTGAAACTTAACCTTCGCCGACCTCGCCCCCCGTTTCACTTCCCCGGGGAACGTCGAACTTCCTATTCATCCTGTGGGATCTCTCGCGCCATGGAGCTCTTCTCGCCAGCAAGCCAGCAGTCGAATCCTACGACACCGGCGCAAGCCATGAACAGCAACCCCCACCATTCGCCCGCCTCCCCGACCGCCGCTCACGACTTCCCCGCCCTCAATCGTCATGGCGCGACCTCAATACCTCCCGACCAACCCGTCGCCATGGCGCCGTCCGGCGAGCCGGCCCTCAATCCGCGCAGCTGCGTAACCTGCCGCCGCAGAAAGGTCCGCTGCGACAAGCAGATGCCATGCAGCAACTGTCGCCGCGCCGTCATCCAATGCGTCTTTCCCGCCCCCGGCCGCGCTCCCCGTCGCCCACGCCCAAAGGACCCCAACGCCCCGCCGAAGAACTCGAGCGAGCGAGAGGTCGAGCTGATGAAGCGCTTGCGCAAGCTCGAAGGTATTGTGGAGGAGCTCAGCGGCCAGATCGAGGTTGAGAGCGGCACAGGTAGCAACGGTGGCCGCCAGAACTCGAGCACCGGCAACTCGCCCGAGACAGCGGGCAACGACTTGTCGTCCGAGAGAGCCGGTAGTGTGTTTAGCACCGGTGCGGCCATGGGTGCGTCCAAGGAGGCGGTTGCGCCGGCTCGGATGGATACGGACCCCGAACCGAGGCGCCCGGCGGAGCTGAGGCAGTCGGGCGTCAGCAAGTCGTTTGGAAGGCTGGTGTTGCACGATAAGGGGAAGACGAGTCGCTACGTCAGCAGTGCCTTCTGGTCCAAGTTGAATGACGAGGTGAGTCACTGTCTGCGGTTTGGATATGCGTGCTGCTCAACTGACGGGGGCCGCGCCATAGATCGACGAGCTTCGAGAACAGTCGCGCCAGTTCGAGGAGGAAAGTGACTACTCGGCCGACGAGGACACACCCGACCATTCACCGCGGCAAGCCACTGACGCATCAACCGACCACCACGCTTTCATTCTGGGATACCGATCGTCCGATGTTGACTTGCGCAAGCTGCATCCCTTGCCGTCTCAAATACCTTTCATATGGCAGGTGTACCAAGAGAACGTGGAGCCACTGCTCAAGATCTTGCACGTACCGACGATGGAGAAGCTCATCCGTGTGATGCGACACAACTTGGACGAGCTTACCGCTGGTAACGAGGCTCTGCTATTCTCCATCTACTACGCCGCCATTACGTCCATGGAAGATGAGGAAGTGAGTCATTTGGGTCCACCACTGGAGGCGTATCTGACAACTGTCCTAGGTCGAGAAGAACTTCGGGTCCAAGAAGGAGGAGATGCTTTCGCAGTACCGTTTCGCCCTCGAACAGGCCCTAGCTAAAGCCAACTTCCTCAACACGTCGGATATCGTGGTGCTCCAAGCCTTTGTGCTGTTCCTCACCCTCGTGCGCCGACAAGACGACACCCGGTTCTGTTGGACGCTGACCGGCTTGGCAATCCGCATCGCCCAGGGATTGGGTATTCATCGTGACGGAACCAACTTCAACCTGGCGCCTTTCGAGACGGAAATGAGACGCCGCCTATGGTGGGCCATCTGCACTCTCGATCTGCGCTCCGCCGAAGAACTCGGCAGCGACCTCACTATAATCGACCGCTCCTTCGACACGGAGCTACCGTCCAACATCAACGATTCGGATATCGAGCCTGGCATGACGGAACCGCCCAAGCCTCGCCAAGGGAGAACAAATTGCGCAGTATCCTTGGTCCGCTACGAGATTTGCGCCTTATCCAGAAGACTGCACACCCTAGGGTCAGCCATGGCTGGCGTCTGTCCGCGCGACGCCTCCTCGTCTTTGGCAGAACGGGAGCGAATGTTGATTGAAGTCTATGATCGAGTCGAGGAGAAGTTCTTGCAGCACTGCTTTACCGACGACGATCCCATATTCTGGATGGCTGGCATGATCGCTCGAGTGATCATGGCCAAGATGAGCCTGGTCATCTACCAGCCCATGCTATTCCCCGGCAACGGCCACGAGCTCTCTGGGGAGATCCGAGACAGACTCTTTGTGTCGGCCATTGAGATTGTCGAACACAACTACATCCTGAATACCGACACACGCTGTAGGCAGTGGCGGTGGCTGTTCCAGACATATCGACAGTGGCACGCCATTGCCTACGTCCTCATGGAGGCCGGACGACGTCCTTGGTCAGCAACCTCGGAGCGCGGATGGGAGGCGGTCAACAACACCATTCGGTTCGACAGGGATCCCAGCGAGATAGCGCGCATGGCCGACCACATGGCGGTATGGATGCCGTTGCGAAAGCTGAGCGCCAAGGCAACCAAGCATCGCGAGGCCGAGATCGCGCGTCTCCAAGCGGACCCCGAAGCGGCTCGTCAGCTCGACGTTGACGACCGCATGAACCCCATCCCGGCCCGGCTTGGTCCGGTGCCGGGTATGGAGGGCAAGCATCTCCAAATTCGCGCCCGTTGGCGGCAGCTGTGCGGCGTCAGTTCGGACGGGAACAGCCCGTTGTCGACGCCAACCGGCAAAGCACCGCCCAACCAAATGACGTCGAAGCACGCACCTGTTTGCCGACCAGAAGCACCCGCGGCGGTTCATCCCCAGGATCCCCAAGAGAAGGGACCAGAGTCTCTTGACACGGTGATGATGTCTAGGAGTTTCAACTCTAGCGATATGTGGGAATACATCTACCCCACGGCGCAGTCAATGGCTGCGGACCCGAACAATACGCTGTTTCCCCCAAGCGCCGCTCAACCACCCATCCTGTCGCCCGGGCTTTCATCGCCGGCCGTCTCTAATAATACTCAAATAAGGGACGCGGAACGGAGGCAGCGACAGCAGGCTATCGCCGCCACGTCGCAACCCCAGATTGCGTCGTCGATGAGCGACAACCAGCCGCCGTGGCTGTGGTCTGACCCATTCACGTCGATCAACAACAGCTTCGACGACGTGCCGGTAGACGCGATGGATGTCAACATGGACAGCCTCGAGGCGTTCGATTGGAATAATTGGCAAGAGAGTGTCAAGGGCCTCGAAATGGACCCGGATAATATGCCGGCCAAGGGAGCCTGGTGATCCAGGGGGGCTTGGAAGCTTTGAGATGTCGATAGTGTCCCCTCATGTAATGCTCTTGAAGGGCTGTGTAATGATACCCAATGTGTAGGTAGAGGTAATGATTGAATGACTAAATGTATCATTATTGTTAGGTGCGGACGAACAGTTGTGCAACCAGCTAACGTCAACGCAGCTCAGCTGTACTCACCCGGGCCAACTCACAACATCCTTCAGTATCAGTCTTCTTTATACACTCACCACATGGCCGCTCTGGCCTTTACCCAATATCACACAGTCAAAAAGGACCTCACAGGCGGTCTAGAAACAAAAGAATTGGACGATCAGGGAATCGAACCCTGGACCACTCACATGCTAAGCGAGTATTATACCACTAAACCAATCGCCCAACCGACGTGATCTAGCCCGGACTTGAACCGGAGACCTTCAGTGAAGCCAGAGCGAGGGGAACGTTCGTGAGAAGATTCGAGCCGCAATGTTAGACTGACGTGATAACCAACTACACCACCAGACCATCTGTTGTGGTGGAGATGGGAAGCGCAACATGACTTTGACGTCTGGTGGGAGGCGGAGCGGAGGCGTGCCCGCTTTAGGGCG
The DNA here is from genome assembly GCA_036785755.1 of Colletotrichum ledebouriae. Taxonomy (NCBI): domain Eukaryota; kingdom Fungi; phylum Ascomycota; class Sordariomycetes; order Glomerellales; family Glomerellaceae; genus Colletotrichum; species Colletotrichum ledebouriae. The sequence continues at coordinate 23,113 of JAVHLU010000244.1, read as the reverse complement.
GGCCTCGGCATGAGGTTGGTGCTGCAGATGGATGTGGAAGAAGACGAAAGACTGAAATGCAAGATGATGAAAGTAGAAATGCCGATATGTTGAGTTTTGGAGTGTGAAGGAGGCTGCACTCACCCTGCATAGCCACAGGCAGAATCTTACTTGCGGTCCGACGTGAGGCGTTTCTCATGGCGGCTGGTTGCCTGCGGGTGCGTGCTGCGGCTGACCACGCCCTGGGCGAGCTACCAGTAGGTGAGTTCTGCCGCAGCTTCAGGGTGCTACAGTGGCTTTCAAAGTGGCCGACCCTGCTGTGACTCAGCCAAACAGCCCATTCTCACTCTCATCTCACGCCGTCGCTTTCATTCTTTGCGATTTCTCATAAATTCGAAAGGCGCAAGCGAATCGCATTCTCAGGCCCAAAGAAGCAGGAATCCGTCATGTCTCCAACTCCCACCAATGCGTTCGCGAACCCGCGCGTGGGTGTCGCGGCGGTCATCCAGCGCAAAGACGGGCGGATCGTGGTCGGCAAACGGGAGAGCAGCCACGGAGCCGGTACGGGAACACCCTCCCTCACTTCCTCTCATCCCGTCGAGTCGTCGTCTCAATATTGGAGAATCTTCTTCGTCTGCTTTCATTCATTTCTGACTCTTCGAGGAACAAGGAACCTGGCAACTCCCCGGCGGCCACCTCGAATTCAAGGAAGCCATCTTGGACTGTGCCGAACGCGAGACGTTGGAAGAGACCGCGTTGGAAGTCAAGGGCGTCAAGATCGTCGGGGTCACGAATGACGTTTTCGAGGACGCGGGGAAGCACTACGTTACACTTTTCGTAAAGTGTGAGATGGTGGATGAGTCGGCTGAGCCGAGGGTGAGTTACGTTCCTCCACTCCCCCGGGCCACAGTGATGGACGCGCGCCTTTGACGAGAGTGAAACGATTGACGATTCCCGCACAGAACTTGGAGCCTGAAAAGTGTTCGGGTTGGTACTGGAAGACGTGGCAGGAAATCAGGGACATCAACGCGAAGTCAGGGGAAGGGGGCATGAAGCTGTTTACACCGCTTGCACACCTGGTTGAGGAGAACCCCGATGTCGAGAACGCATGATCATGAGCGTGCGGGAGTGGAAAAAAGGTTACCAAGGCCGGTATTTCTCATATCATCAATGCCAAGTGTGGTAAGCGTCGCATCCATAGACTTTCTTCCAATTCAAAGACCGATGAACTCTAGCTCTAGGATCTATTTCACCCGGGGTAAAGCTGTTCCCCCAGTTCCGTGCTTCGACATCCTTGTCGCTCAAACGAGAAGAAATCTCCTTCTTCAGCCGTTCGGGCACATTTCAGGACCGCTTTTCCTGTTCCAGAACATCATCTGTGTTCTTCGCTGCATTCCCCTCGAGCTATCCCCTCCCGTCAGCAACCTCACTTTGCAAGGACATGGTCACTCGTGAATCACTTACACCAATGAGCATCCGCTTATCCCCGGGCACAATCATCTCAAAAGAGTCGTTGATGACCCCGTACTCAAAATACCCAAGCCTCGCAATGGGGTTCGTCTTGCGCACGTCGATCTTGCCGTCCGTCAACACGCCCTCGTCCACGTGGACCCCGACGACCTTGCCGAAAACGACGTCCACGGTGCCCATCGGGCCCTTGCCGGGGAGCCTCACCGTCTGGACGTACTCGCACTCGAAGCGCACCGGCGAAGCGGCCACCATCGGCACGGGGGTCTTGAGGCCCCTGGACCACGTCTTCTCGAGCCCGGCGCGCTCGAACTCGTCCTCGTCGGGGCCGACGGCCTCGGCGGTGGCGTTGACGCTTTCGCGCAGGGCGTAGGTGCAGAGCTGCCAGCAGAAGACGCCCGTGGACTCGATGTTGTTGACCGTGTCCTTGCGGGCGGTCCCGGTCCCGGCCGAGGAGGCGACGAAGGACTTGAGGGTCTGGTTGGCGCTGAACATGACCATCGGAGGGTCGAAGGTGACGTTGGTGAACTGGCTGTACGGGGCCAGGTTGTGCGCGCCGTGGGGAGACGTCGTGGAGATCCAGCCGATCGCCCGGGGTACCACGCATGCCTGCACATGGTGTCTGTTAAGTCTTCATTCAGTCAGGTATGCATGGAGCGGAGGTGACCACCTTGAAAGGATCGTAGGGAAGGCCGTGGTCGGTTACGCCGGGTTTGTAATACATGTTCGTTGTTGAGCAGCTGCAGTCTGTTGGTTATTTTCTTCGGTACTGGAAAAGGGATATATTCGGGAGGGTTTCTTGGCAGGCACGCATACGGGTGTTTATGGTCTTCCAGTACCTTGCCTAGGTGAAAACCGAAGCTTCTCCTCTGAAGTCCCGTTGCACTGATTCAGAGTTGGATTACGTCACTCGCCAGCACGATCGGGCAATTCGCAGGATCACGTTGTCGGCGCTTTCGGGGACTCGGTCGCCATATCGCGAACTCACTCGATTTTGACTGATTCAATAATCCATGGGTCTGGAGGTGAATCCCCTCATCTTTCTTGCATGAGACTCAACATGCTGTGAGCACGCACGGCGCGAAATTCATGCTCCATTGTGTGTGAGGATCCCGGCTCCGAGTCCGCACATGCCAATGGTTGAGACGCATCACGGTGAGCAACATCACAATGACCGTCATGGAGCGAGGTGAGCGAGGTGAGCGAGGTGAGATTTCTTATGCATTCCCACATACCGAGAAACTCGGGATACGTTCCCTTCAAATACGAACAAACAATCCCAGAACTGGACTCCCAGGTTGCAATAGACTACGCTTTAATCAATCTATCACGCAATCGATTCAAACAACTATGTGTTCAATTCATTGTGGCTTGGAGCATAGAACACGGCATGGTGGGTTGCATGGAAGTCATGTAAATGCGAGATAATGGCTGTGATCGGCGTGGCGATCAGAGTGGACAACAGTGAACAACGATCTCGGAGCCGAGATCAACTCAATCCTCGACGCGAAGATGTCTTCTATCAAAATGGTCAGAAAAGGCACCGAGGATAAGAGCCTACAGTGCCACTGATTGCCCACTTCAAGGCAGTAACACATTGGCCGGCCCGCACCCGGGGCAATTTGCGGGGTAAGATATGACGGAAGAAGGTATCAGAATCGGATGCGATACCCGACACGGCGTCATCCGGGCCCCTTGCCGCTTTCATGACCAGATATAATAACCCAAAGCCCGACCCCGGCGTTGATAACTAACCTCATTCAAGAGTCAGAAGATATTGACTAGACGCACCAGAGCTTCAGTGTACCATCAGCCCAAGAATGATTGAAATCAAGCAATATCACCTGTTCCCAACGGACCTGGTCCCGAACTCGCCGCGGCCCCTCCTCCACTACAAGAACGTCCTCCCCAAGAACCCAAAGACGTCACACTGCTCCGCGGGAGAGGTCTGGGACAGATTCACCAGCAACGGGTGGGACGTGCAGTGGATCTTCCGCTACGGCCCGACGCAGCTCTCCCACTTCCACTCCAAGGCCCACGAGTGCATGGCCGTCCTCTCCGGCACGGCGACGATCCGCTTCGGGGCGGCGGACACATCCGAGGACCTGGACCAGAACACCTACGAGTCGGCGTGGGAGGCGGGCGGGGTAGAGGTGCAGGCACGGGCGGGCGACGTCTTCGTCATTCCCGCCGGGGTCGCGCACAAGACGTACGACACGAGGCCGGAGGCCGAATTCGGACTGTTGAGCCCGGGGCGCGGTCACGGCATCGAGGCCGATGACCCGCGGGATGCGTTGGACAAGATCGAGCTGTCGGGGTACGCGATGATGGGGGCTTACTGCGGCGGCGAGTGGGACTTTGTGCTTGGAGGCGGCGACTTTGAGAAGGTCTGGAGCGTGCCGAAACCGAAGTACGACCCTGTTTTGGGGGACGCGGAGAATGGGCTTCGGAGGACGTGGAAGGGAGACGGCGGAGCCCAGAATGAAATCGAGTTGAAGCTCTGACGTTGAGACTCTTGGAGGCTGGGGCTCTTGAAGCCGCGAATTCTAACAGAAGATAATTACGGAAGATATTTGTGAGGTCGGTTTTTTGAATTACACGATCAGTTGGATACCATGAGTGGGAGTAATGCCAGTACCTGAGTCAGTCGTCAGTCCAGCTGCCGTGATCTGGTGAAAGGCGTTCAGGATCACACCCATAGTTCCCCAACCATCAACACTTGAATCCTTTGAGTGTTTCACAGGACAAACCCCGGGTAGCTCATCGTAAGAACATCGACGCTTGCTGGATAACCCAAAAAGTTGAAGACTGACCTCTGACCAGCCGGCCAACAACGAACATGCCGGACGCACTCCACGCGAAGTTTAGCTGGCGCTTTCTCCAAATCCAGTGAAACCCACTGAAAACACTGCCTAACCGGGCTAAAGCGAAGGGGTAGATCATCGGTGTCCTCGATCCCTGCGTCCCCAGGCTTCCCCAACAACACCTAAACTTCTCCCCGGAATCCATATTTCCTCCCTCCGGCCATAGCACTCTCAACGGAGCCTGTGGAGTTTCACGATGCTCTCCATCACATGCCTCCCTCCTCGATCTCACACCTCACAATGACATCGGCACGTCCACTTTCAGCCCCTCCACCGACGGAGACCGAGCCTCTGCTCGACCATGCGGCTGGACCGCGCGAAGCTGAGAACGGAGTCCCGACCGGCGGCGACACGGACGCCAGCACCGCTCCGAACAGCGCCGAAGACCACGCCGACAACACGGCGCTCAGAATCGCGGCAGCTACTTGGTCCTTTGTAGTCGTCGGATTGTTCACGTCAACCACCGGCGTCATCATTCCCCACCTCGAGGCGTCGTACCGGCTCACCGACGTCCAAGTATCCGCCATCTTCCTGGTTCTGCCCGTCGGCTACATCGTAGCGTCTTACTTCAATCATGCGGCTCACGAGAAGCTCGGTCAGCGGGGGATCGCGGTTGTCGGTCCGCTGTGCCATCTCGTCTACGCCGTCACGGCCGCTAGCCGCCCTCCCTTCCCCGTTCTGCTGATGGGAGCTGCCGTCGGCGCGTTCGGGATCGGTTTGATCGACGGTTCTTGGTGTGCTTGGGTCGCTGGCTTGAACAAGGCAAACACCGTGTCAGGGCTGTTGCATGGCTCGTTCTCAACTGGTGCCGCGGTTTGCCCGTACCTTGCCGGCTTGATGCTTTCCGAGAGCGGTGATCTATGGTGCCAGTGGTTTTACGTCCTGGTACGTTTGATCAAGTAAATCCTCAATATTCTCGAGTTGCTGACAACATGCAAAGGCGGTGGCAGCAGTAGTCGAAGCACTGTTTCTTTCATGGTCGTTCCGCCATGAAAACGCTGATAAATATCACAAGAGCGGACTGCATCGAGATCTCGCCGGCGGTCCAGCAGCCAAAAGCGCCATTTTCCGGTACAGCGCGACATGGACTTACGCCATATATCTCTTGATATATGTCGGAGCCGAGTGTACGATATCCGGCTGGATCGTGGCTTTCATGCTTCGTGTCCGGCACGCGAGCACCTACGCCTCGAGCATCTGCTCCTCGGGGTTCTGGGCCGGCATGGCGGCCGGGCGACTGATGCTGGGAGTGGTGACGGACAAGCTGGGCGTCAAGCGGGCTGTCGTCGTCTATCTCATCTTGGCACCCATTCTCACGGCGCTCTTCATCGCCGTTCGCGTCCTTTGGTTTTCCGTCTTCTCCATGGCGTTGCTCGGGTTCGTGATGGGACCCCTGTTCCCTTCGTGTATAGTTCAACTGGTCGAGTTGCTGCCGAAGGAGCTTCACGTCGCCTCTGTTTCGTTCGTGGCTTCGCTCGGACAGGTTGGCGGTGCACTCCTCCCGTACTTTCTTGGAGCAATCACGTCAGTCACGGGTCTGGAGGTCTTCCAGTACATGCTGCTCGTGCAGTTCGCTCTCTTGTTGCTTATTTGGGTCGCTTCATTCAGACTATCAAGGGAGAAGGATACAGAAGAGGAATCAGCCGAGCGTTCGCACCAAGATTAACGGCGTCGGATCCATTCATGATTCGACACATGCTAGAAATATTTGTTCTACTCAGAATATACGAGATCCGGCCGTCCCGGAGTCCTTGTTTCCGTTAATGAATCCATGTTGGAGACCAAGGAAGTCTGAAAACTGAGCTTACGAGAAGCGGCGGAGGGGTGGAACGGAGGAGACGAAATGCTGGCCGAGCTAGGGCTGGCGAGCGATATTGTGACGGAGAGAGGCTTGGCCAAACGCTCGGGATGAAGCCGAGTAGGTCACGCGATGATTTCAGAGCAAGTTTCCGTGGTGAGTTTGAGGTTATCGCTAGGGAGTTGAAGGAAAGGACCCGGGACTAGAGGGAAATATTAGGAAGGAAAGAGGCCGCTCAGACTGACTAGGTGATCATTGGAAAGCCGCAGCAAGGACGCACGCTAGCACAAAGAATGTAGGATTAGCTTCACTGCTGTGATAAGATGGAAGCCAAAACTATTTATTAATTTCACTTATTGTTCAGTCCATGGTGTGTTCTCGCAAAATATTGACTGAGTTCCGAAATGGATGATACTATGATAAACACCGGTATTAGTAAAGTGAAATGACATTCTCGTGCAACGTGCAAGAAAATAAAGAAACTGTCGTGCGGGATGGGGCCTACCTGCGTAGTCACGTGCGGTCCCACCCGTTCCAGAGCAGGTATATATATCCCTTCAGTCCGCATACCCCTATTCAGAGAGACTTCTTCACACACATATACATATACATAGTTCGACATAGTTCGATATATAGATACCTATATATATACTCCTTTATTATAGACTTCATCCTATATGCCCTTCTTCACGACGACCCTCCCCTTAAGCGCTTATAGCTATTATAATAGTTATAAGCCTAGCTCTTAGCTAGTTCGACTTCGCTTGTAATACGCCTTTCCTATGCAACCCCTAACGTGCTGCGATAGCTTTAGGCGCTCCTTTTAGCCCTCCTCTTAGCCCCCTTTTAGCCCTCCTCTTAGCCCTCTATTTAACCCCTCTTTATTACTAATATAGCGTTTCGACCTAACCCTTCTACTACCTAGTTGTATATATATGCTTACTATCTCTCTAAGCTATATAACTAGCCTGCTTAGTATTTATAGCTTCGCTTCTATATACTCTAAGTAGGTATATAGGACTATATTAACCTAAGTAGTTAACTTATACCCGATCTTACGCGCTATATAGCGCGCCCTCTAATAATTAATAAACTTATTATATAGCGTAATAAGGAGGCTTATAAGACCTACGTTTATAAATATAATAAATAGGATATATAGCGCTATATATATTTAAACCCAAATAATATAGAGCCTCTACCTCCGCTACTTCTTATAATTAATAATATTTATAATAAGCACGCTATATATATAACTAACTATAATATTACTAAGGAAACCTAAAAGTCCCTCCTTAGTAGCTACTATAACGTCTAGAACTTTATATATTATACTATTAACCCCTTATTACTTATAGTTATTTAGAACGACCTTATAGCTATTAAGAATACCTCCCTCTAATCCCTTATATAAGCGCTTAAGTAGTTAATCGCCCCTATAGACCTCGCTATAATTACTACTATTTAAAATAAATACCTTTATATTCTAGAGCAAGCGAATGGCTTTATATCGCTATATATTTAGTATTAGTAATAATATACTACGTATTAGCGCGCGAGGTCGCTTAAAATCCCTAAAATCCAGGGGGTTATTATAACTAAGCGCTTCCTTAAGGTAGTTAGTAGGCAGATAGCGCTTATATAAGCTTATAACGCCCTTATTAAGGTTATTATAGCTAAGTAGACTAGCATAAAGCCATACCCCCTTATTAAGATAGCTTTAATATTTAGCGCCCTCGTTACTTAGTAGTTAGAGCAACCTAATACCCTTATAAGTATATTTACTATGTTAGTAAGCGTACCTAAACCTACCCCTACTAAAAACTCTGTAATAAAGCGAGATAATAGTAGGGATTATATATAATACCCCTATAAGTATACCTATTATTAGCTAGCGCGACGTTATAATTACTTCTTTTTAGTAATTTAGCCTAATAAAGCTAAATAAGTCGTTTAGCTTATAAAGCTAGAAAAAGAAGCTATCCTAGCTACCCTATATATTAATAAGTTCTCCTACTTATACGATAAGCTTTAGGAGGAGGGTATTATAAGACCCTCTATAGCCTCTAGCCACTGCATAGTGATTTTACCGACTCAAGTGCAACAGACCTTCTAACTCCGCGCCTCCTAACAATACATAACCTTCAGTTACGTAATCTTGCTAACTACCTTTCCTAACCATAGCCGCACTTATACGTGCCCGTTAATAGCCTCACGATCTTTAACTTTATATTAATAACAACGTGGTTTTTAATTATTTAAGTACGGATATTAGACTACGAAACTATCGACTTTTCCTCTCGCGCACTACCCGCGCTGCTGTTAAATACTGCCTCTATTACCGCTTCGTCTACTAGAAGTCGTTACTATTTTCATAGTCCTCTTATTCTATCGGGTTAGCTAACGCCTTCGCAGCTATGCTATTATTAGTAACGCTCTCTTTATTAGTTAGCGCAAGCTATACTTACTAACGTTTAAGCCCTAAGGGGCCTAGGCTACCTCTGCCTTAATAATATAGAGGACCTGCTTAAAGAAGGGCTACTCTATAGGGTATATAATAACTTACCTAGCTTCTATTACTAAGTCTACTTACTTAGTTATAATATAAGAATAAGTATCCCCTCTAGAGGTATTAATAAGAGCCCTCTTAAGGGCTATATTAATAATATACTCTCTATATATAATAGAGTAGTTAAAAAAAGAGCGGGTTTTATTAATTATATTAATACTAAACTCTCTAGTAAGCTCTTGCGTATTATTAGTATTAAAGGGCATACCTCGCGCGGGCTTAGCGCTTTTATATATAGGGTCTAGTACTAATATAGTTAAGGATTTATTATAGGTTATAGGTATACCTAGGACTTCGTAGATAAGGATAAGGAAGAGGGAGAGGTATAAGGCCCTACTTATAGAGCTTCTTATACTTCTAGCTATAAGAATGTAATAGTATAGCTATAGGCCTAAACCAGGAAGGGCTAGAATGCTAAAACGTAGGTATACGTAGTTATATTAAATTATTGCTTAACCTTCTAAGTCTCTAGCTTATAGAGTTTTCTTAAGGGTATATATATTTACTACTAATTTGCTAATCTTTTGCTAATAGCATAGCTCTATACCCTATACCTACTATTATTCCTTATAATTACCCCACCCTCTAAAGCCTTAGTCCCTAAGGCGTACTAGTAGGGTAATATAGCTCTATGTTATTATAGATATTATTACTAACTATAGAGCGGCGTCTCTATACCTTTGTTATATTATTTACTCTTACCCTCTATACTGGATATAGGTAGTTATAGCGAATAATATATTTTTATTTTCCTAGCGCGTTATAGGTATTTTTAAAATTTAAATATTACTATTATTCTTTAATTAGTTACTGAAGATTATATGACTATTTAGTAGTATATAACTAGTAATTATTTAGCCTTATTACTTAGTAACTTAAAATATAAAAATAGTATTTTCTTTTTAAGGTCTCTAACCTAGTTAGAATATTTCCTCTTTATAATCCTTTTTAATCTAGCTACCTCTCCTATTTTAGCGCTTATTTTATAAGTTTTTGCTATAATTATTAAGTTCTCTCTTTTTCCTTTTCTTCTCTTCTAATCTTACTTATATCCCTTTCTAGCCTCTCGCTACTAGCTCTCTATAATATCTTATATTATATATATAAGCGTAGTTCTTATAAAATACCTCTATAATCCTGAGATTCTTTCTAGCGATCTTACTAGTAATACTAATAGTAGCTATCCTTACCTTAGCTATTTTTATAAAATATATTAGGATATTATCTACTTTTACTATATATATAGTGAGTATATATAGAAGTATATCTATTATAATATCGATAAAAAGAATATACTATTATAAGTCTCTATTAATTTACTAATAGGTCGCTATATATTAACGTTTTTTAAGTCCCTTAGGAGCTTTAGGGCGTACCCTAAATAACTTAGAATATATTCTACTAGATCTAGATCTAGTAGTATAATAGTATCCTAACCCCTCTTTATTATTATTATATTCTAGCTATGCTTAGTAACTATTTAGTAGTATAGAAGCGTATTACTAAGCTTATCTACGATCCTACTACTAGTAGTAGTAGCTATAATATAGAGTAGCTTTAGCTCTAGGAGCTCGCCTTAATCTATAAGCACCTCGCGCTTAATATCCTAGTTTATATAGGCTATTACTTACTATTCCCTTACTAATTATTTCTTATTAACTATTAGCTTTTAGGTTAGTACCCTTTATAATAGTATTAATATTCTTTAGTACCTAAACGCCGCCTAGCTGCTATATATTTATAATAATAGTCCTATTAACTACCTCTATAATAAGATTAACTACCTACTTAATAGCCTTTTAATAAAGCTAGTCCCTATATATACCTATAAGTATAATATCGCCTTTTTCCCTAGGCTTTATAAGGAGCTTTAAGAAAACCTCGCTAAGTATACTACTAATAATATCCCCTTCTACTTTATTACTATTACTAGTACTCGCCCTATCTCCCGCGCTTCCTACCTCTAAACCCCTATTAAATATAGCTAAAATAGTAATAAAGAGTTAGCAAAGAAGACTAAGAGAGCTAAGGTTACTATTACTATCTCTAATAGTAATAGTTCTAGTAGCAAGTCAGGTAGTAGCACTAGTAGCGAGTTAGCTAGTAGTTAGCTTATAAGTAGTAATAGTAGGGATACTAATAGCGCTAGTTTAGTAACTAGTCGCTATAGTAGTCGTAGTAGTACTACTCGTAGTTATAGTAGTTATAGTAGTTACCCCTATAGCTATCCTAAGAAATTAATAACTAATTAGATAGTTAGCTCTTTTCCCCTTTTATAGGATAATACCCCTTTTCGCTATAATATTAGTAATAATTCGCTACTTAATTTAATTAACGTTTTATTTCTAATTTAAGTTCTATTTTATAGTCTTATAGTTTATAATTACTAACCTATTATAATAGTTTAAATAACTAGTTATCCTACTTCTTATAAGCCCTCTTATATTATTTATCAAACTTATAAATAGCCTCTTACGCGTTCGCTAAGTTCTCTATAGGCTCTTATATATTATATTCTATAGGCTATTCTACCTATTTAACTAAGTATTATATATTATTACTAATACCTTGCTATATAACGATCTCTTCTAGTTCCTATTCCTCTAGCGTATCCTTAAGCTCTAGGTATATAAGTAAGCCCTCGCTACTTACTTAGTAATTATCCTATAGCTCTAGTAAGGTAACTAAGAATATATTATATATCCTTCGGTACTATAATAGTAGATAGACTCTATATATTTATATACTAACTAGTTCTATAATAGCTACCTATATAAACCTAGGCGCTAGTTCTTTATTCTTAGACTAGAAGTTCTTTATTAATAGCCTAATAGCTTATCCCTAATAATAAGTCTATTCTTATACCTCGCGTTATAATACCTAGCTTATACCTTAGTAGCCTTCTATTACTATTCCTAGGCCTTCTTATAAAGCCTTAAAATATATTTAATTCGCTCCCTTACGCCCTATACTATAACCCTATTTATAGGGGTTATATATTCCACGTAACGCGGGTAGTAGCTATATAAAGCCTCTATTAGCGAGTAGCTAGTAGTATTATAGTAACTATTATTATATATAAACTTAGCCTTAGGTAACTAGATAGCCTATTCTTATAGCGAGTTACTAGTATATACTTATAAGTACTTTTCTAATATCTAGTACGTCCTTTTAAACTACTTATTAGTCTAGGGGTAATATATAATAAAGAGGCGGCGCTTAAAAGCCCTCTCTCTTATAAATTCCTCTTAAAATTAGCTAATAAGGAGCTTATCTTAGTTACTACTAATACCCTCTAGGGTACTAAAATAGTACTTAACTTATTTATAGATAATCCGCGCTAACGTAGTAGCTATTAGCCGCTTTATTATTAGGATAAATATAGCGAACTTAGTTATCTAGTATATAATAACGAGAACTACGTTATACTCCCTACCTTTATACTAATAGCTTAGTAGTAGTCTAGTAATAAAGTCTATACTAATTTCCTAAAATAGGTATACTAATAGGGGTAGTAGGTATAACTTTCTATAGGGCTTATACCTTAGAACGCGGATCCCTTAGCATATATAACACCCTATAACGTAATTATATATATCTATAGCTAAGTTTAGCTAATAGAACTTCCTCGAGATTAACTTAGTAGTCTTATTTACCTATATATAACCCGCCCTATAGTTATTATAGTATTAGCAAAGGATTTCAAGTCTTAGGGACCTCTCCTATAGTATCTCTAACCTTCCCTTATAGAATAAGGTTCTATAGCTATCGATCGTATAGCCCCTATAATTACTAGCTAGTCTATATACCCTCTCTAATTAGGTCTAGTAGTATAAGTTATTAGCCTATAGTCTATAGACAAGACTTTCTATTACTTTAGAGGGTTACTAACTATATGCTATTTCGCTTATTATAAGCTCCCTTATAACTTAGCGTAGGATATACTACTACGCTATAATAACCCTAGCTCTAAGCGAGTCTTCTGGGTTAATAACCTCTCGCTAAGCGTTCTCTATATCTTCCCTTACTCTTTAGCGTTAAGTTATTATAGCTACTATAGTTATAGTAGTATTAGTATACTATAGAGCGCTATACTAACTAGAGACTAAGGCGTCTCTACCCTTAGAGCTATCTATCTAAAAGGGGCGTTATTTTATACTAGCCCTTATAGTATTAATAAATACTTTTAAGGTCTCTATATTACCTTAGAAAGTAGTAATACTTATCTAGAGGTCTACTAGTAAGTTACTAATAAACCCTAGCTTCCTCGCTAGGGTTAGGAGTATATTATTATATTATACCTCCCTCTCTATATAGTCTAGCCTCTTAGATAGCTTATTTACTAGGTTTATAACCCCTAACTTATACTCTAGGTTAAAGTTAAACGCTAAGAGTTTATATACCTATCTAGTAAGCCTTCCCTAAAGATTCTATACTAATATACTAATAACTCCTTTTAGTACCTAGTAATCTATTAGGATTATAAACTTCTTTAATATACCCTAAAAGTAATAAGCCTAGTAATCTAGGCTTTTGACTATAGCGAGAAGCTCCTATTAGCCTACTCCCTAACGCTACTTAGTATTACTAAGCTTTTATAAATAATAAGCAACTAGTTACTACTAGCTATTAATATATTATAATAAGATACTAGATATAGCTTTTATCAAAGTATCCGTTTTAACCCTTATTTTATAGGTTAGGTCCTAATATTAGAGAATAGTTACTAAGTAGAAGGTAGCTTAGAGCTCTTTAAAGGCTTATTAGCCCTCTTCTAGCTAGTAAAATTCGCTTCCCTTCTTACTATTCTCACTACCTTTTAGTAGGGATATTATAGGGGCTATAATACTTAAATAGCTTATAATAAACTTATAGTAGAAATTATAAAATCCTAGGAAGACTTAGATCTCCCTATATATCTTAGGTAGCTTCTATTTAATAATAGCTCGGATATAGGTTTAGTTTATTAATATACCTTTAGGTATTATAATATACCCTAGGAAGTCTACTCGTTATTAATAGAACTTATACTTACTAAGCTTAGTATATAGCGCTTACTAGTAAAGCCTATAGAGTACTTAGCAAAAGTCCTTTATATACTACTCTCTTATCTTAGAGTAGATTATAATATTATCTATATAGGTAATATAATAGGTATCTAGTAGCTTAGTAAGTATTTAGTAAATATATACCTAGAATATTACTAGGGTATTTATAAGTCTAAATAGTATAATAATATATTTAAAGTACTTATAATAAGTCTTAAAAGCTATCTTCTAGTAATCTTCTAGCTTAATATAGATATAGTAGTATATATCTTAAAGGTTAATCTTTAAGATCTATTTCGCTCCCTAAAGCTTATTTAATCGCTTACTAATAAGGGGGAGTAGATATTAGTTCTTTAGTATAACTTTATTAAGGCCTTAATAATCTATATAAAGATATAAGGATCTATCCTTCTTAGGAATAAAGAGAATAGGAGCGCCTACCTCGCTTATTAAGGGTTAGATCTACCCTATCGCTTAGTTATTAGTAATATATTAGTAGAGCTCCTCTAGCTAGTACTTATTTAGTAAGTAGATAGGCCTATATAGAAGTTCCTTCCCTTTAACTAAGTTAATAGTATATTTTATACCCTCTAAGGCTCGGTATTCCTTTACTAACTACTTATTAAATATCGCCTATTTACTAAATAGCTCTAGTAGTAATTTAACTTTACCCTCTAAAGCGTCCTCTTTACCTAGGGCCTTTATTAGTAGCTTATAGGGGGTAATATTCCCTAATATATATATAACGTAAGCCCTCTAGCTATTCTTAATAACCTCCTATATAAATACTAATAGCTTAGTAATACTAAGGCGCTTATATCCCTAGGTATTTGTCCGGGTATTAATTATAATACCCTCCTTTCCTATAGAGTATTATAATAAGAGGAGGTCCCTTACTCCTTTAAAGCAGGGAGCCTTAGTAAAGAGTTACTATATCTTCCTTAGTTATCCCCCTAAGTTAATAAGGAAGAAGTTTAACTAGTATATATTCTAGCCTATTATAAAGGACCTATTAAACCCTTCTAATATAGGGGCGCGCGCTACTATAGGTTATAATTATAGAACCTGTGGGAATAATCGCCCATATCGCCCGATAGGTTAGATCCCGACCTCCACCGGGATCCACGGCCCGGCACTAGAATAACTATAATCTAGTTAGGTAAGTAGTTATATAACCTCCGACGTCACGTGACCTACCTCTATCGACCGCCTATATTATTCCTTCGGGCTAACTACTCTCTAAATACTACTCTTCTTAATATATATATCTTAAACTAACATTACGCCCTACCTAACCCCTCTCTTTATTATACTAGTATTTTAGGAAACTAATACTAATTAGTAGTTAACTTCACTATTATACTACCTATAATTATAACGAATAACCTCGCTATTATATCGTTTATAACTATAGATTAGCAAGGTTATATAAATAACTAAAGAGACGTTTTCCTTACCTTAACGATCCTACCCCTCGGGTTTTAAATATTAGCTAATAGAGACTTTAGATTTAGTAGCTAAGTATATAGCCTCTACTTCTATCTTCTAAACCTCTATTTAATAATTATTTACTACTTAGATAGTCCTAAGCCTCCTCTTATTTAGATTATTATACTAATAGAGAGACTAGCTTTAACTACTAAGTATTTAGCCTCTATAGTTAATCTATAATCTCTAAAGTTATTACTAATATCGTAGGCAAAGTTTTAGATTCCTTATTATTATTAATAACCGCGGACTACCCTATAATAACTTCACCTTTACTACCACGATTAATAACTACGATCCTTTGTTATATAGTAAAATTATATATCTTTCCCCTCATTACTACCCTCTTTTAGCCCCTTCTACCTTTTATAGCTTTACTAAAGCTCTACCCCTCCTATAATACTATATTACTAATAATTTCACTACCTTTCGGAGCCTCTAAAAGCCTCTAAAGACCCTTCCCTTCCTCTATTTAACCTAAATTACTAGTTTCATTAATTTTAACCTCCAATAAGTCTTTTTAGCGAATTTAGCGTATTTTAATATATTTCAACCTATTTAGTACCTACCTACGCTACTTACTAACCTTACTACCCTCCCCTTCCCTCTTCCTCCTCCCTTATTACTAAAACCCTTTACTTTAACCTCTCGTTTATAATAATAATAGTAACGACCTATCGATTAGTAGTAAGCCCCGACTACCTGCTATAGAAGAATAGCAGTAAGCCCTTGATAACCTACTAAAGTATCTTATAACGATCCCTTCGCTAAAGTTATAAATTATAGTAAGATTATATTAATTACATAACTTCATAGCTTTATCCCGCTTATCCTAAGATATTTAGGATATTATAGCCTTATTTTTAGTAGTAACTACCTAATTTAGTTTATTTATAACTACCTAAACTAAACCCTCTAATTTTAAGCTACTAACCCCGCCTACTACCTACTTTTACCTTATTCCTCCCTACGTTCCCTCCCTTACTTTAAATAACCCTCTACCCTTATTATAACTCTTCCTCCTTTATATCTTAATAACTTCTCCCCTTATTTACTACTCCTAAGACGTTTTAATCTCCCTACCTAAACCTCGTACTAATTATATCTAAGTTATAATAAGTAGTAAAAAGGCTTTTAGCTAGTAATCGCTCTATTAGTAATAAAGGTCTAGTAGATCCGTTTTAATTAGCCTTATAGCTAGTAGCGCCTATTTTTCTAGAGCGAAAAGGTATATACTAAGTTTATATTAAAACCTACTTAGATTAGCTAATTATATTATTTTAAGTCTAAACTTTCCTCCTTCTTCTTCTATCCCTCCTAATTTAACTAAATAACTTAAGAATCCCCTTATAAGGATTAAGAATAAGTATAAATAAGAAGAAGAGATAATCCCCTTATTAGGGTATCCTATCTAAGGGTTAATAAGATTAAGAGATAAACTAAGAACCCCTCCTATATCTAATAACTCCTCCTCCCTCTAATAAACCCCTCCTAAGTTTATTCCCTTTTTAAGTAGCCCTTTTTGGGAAGTAAGTATTATTATTCCCTTTTTAGGAAGTACCCTTACGAAGGAAGCCTAACTTAGGAAGCTCTATCTAAGGGAAGGAAATACTAAATTTATAAAAAGGTACTAGTAAATATAAGTTACTTAACGAACGGATTAATACCTAAAGCTATAGCTTAGGGAAAGTACCTATATTTAAAGCGCGATTATAAGTCTAATACTTAAATTCGTCTACTTATTAAAAGGTATAAGTAACTATAAGTTATCTAATATATAGATTAACGCCTAAAGCTATACCCTAGGGAAGGTACCTAGATATAAGATACTAATATAAGTCTAACGCTTAAATTCTTCTATAGGTAATTACTATTTCTTTTTCCTACTATATCCGAAGATACCTCCCCTATCTCCCCTGCCTAACCCTAGCGTTACTCTATTATCCCTATCCCTTATAATTTTAAGACTATTATTAACCCCGATATATATAGTAAAATCAGGGATTTTAACGCTAAAGAGACTAACCTAGTAAAGATCGCAAGCTACGTTACCTACTACGTTATAAAGTATACTAAGTAGGGTATCCGTGGCTTATAACTATAGGCCTACTTTAAGGAAGACTTCTAGGATATTATTAAAGTCTTTAACTATATAGACTTACCTACTACTAAGGCTCTTCGCAAAGCCCTTATTACTAACGGAGTATTTATTACTATTAACTCTAACTAGATAAAGGATAACCTCGCTAATATCGTTAAGTAACTATCTTACTACTTCTAGACTAGTAATAACTTTACTAGAGTTAAGCTATAATACTCTTCGTTTATTAGAGAGTATACCTAAGACCCTGAATTCTTTACTAAAATTACTAAAGATATTGATAACCCCGTTTTAACCCCTACTACCCCTATATAGCTACTAAAAGCCTTAATAGCACCTATTTCCCCTACTTACTAGAGCCCTATTAATAACCCTAAACCTACTAAACCTTCCTAGGGTTTTACCCTAGTTCTAAACCCTAATCCCTTCTAGAGCGTTTAAAATACCTCACGAGCCTATTTTAAGCAAAATTAGAACCCTTATTTATATACCTAAACGCTACTACCTAAGGAAGTACCTTCCTTATACTAACTTACTAATCTTATAAAGTTTTATAATAACGAGGGTCCTAAGTATAGTAGTAATAAGATAGACGTTTTAGAGTCTAAATTGCTTATTTTTAAAGACTATTATGCTAAAGCTAGTATTTCCCTATATTAGTATACTAAGGCCTTCTCCCTAATATTAAAGGGTAACGCTTAGTAGTATTACTTCTACTATATTATAAACTAGATCCCCTAGCCTCTATATATAGAGATTATTAAGTAATTAAAGCATTATTTTAAAACTAAAGAGTTTTATATTACCAATAAGGAATTATAGGATAATACTATATTACCTAACTTTATGCGTAGAAATCCTAGCAAATCTATTACTAAAAACCTCGAAATCCTATTTAAAACCCTCTCTACTATGAGACCCGCCCTTAGTAAGGAATATAATATTAGTAATACCCTTATATAATATAAAATCCGCAGCGCCTACTAGGGAGTTTATGAGTATGAACTAGCCCTCTATAAACGCCCTATAAGCCTTTAGGACCTATATAATACCCTTCGTTTATCTATTAGCGCTACTTCCCGCTTTAACTAAAGTCTTACTACCTAATTTATAGCTTCTAAAGACCCTAATGAATTTAACGTAATATATACGAATCGACGTTTCTAAAATAGCAACTATTAGCGCAATTTCCGCTAAAATCGCCTTAATTATAGTAAATTTCACTAAAACTAGCTAAACTAATAAGGACCTCCCCTATATTATTAGTCGGCGTATAATAACCGCTATAATAGCCCTAGATGCTACTAGACTTGCCGCAAGCCTGATTATTATTTATAGAAACACTTAACTAGCGAATATACCCGAGAGTTTAGCAAATTTAAGTCTAAGTACTCTTAAAACCTAACTAAGGATAATTTTAACGCCTTCCTGCTTAATTTTAAAGGCGATAACGATAACTAGGACCCCCCCGCTACTAATTTAGATACTAATAGCGAAGTCGAGTAGTATTTATAGGATTATTACTAGGATGCTAAATCTTAGCCTAATTCATCCCACGAATTTACTACCTACGTCGCTAATACTACGTTTATAGTCGATAGCGATAAGTTAACTAATTTGCTACTAAACTAGGTAGCTTTCTACGTAGCTACGGGTTTTAACCCTACTACTAATCCTATACCCCTTTTACCCCTAACGTAGCTTATTTTACCTAGAACCTCTACTCCTACGTAGCTATTTACGCTTAATAGTAGATACTTTAAGGAAGTTTTCTAGGGTATTATACCGGATTCGGGCGCTACTAGAGTCTCTACCGCTAGCTAATAGCAAGTTATTACTTTATAACGATCTCACCCGATTAAGATAAATAAATCAAACGCTAGCTAAGCGAGAGTGCGTTTTAGCGATAGACCTTATAAGGATTCGTTTAGTACTATCATAGTTAATACTATATTTAGTTAAATAGTATTTTATGTGGTGCCCTCTAATACCCCTTTTCTCCTCTATCTAAACGATATAGATCGTTTAGGTATTTATTTTAATAACCTATGTAATTATTTACTATAGGGTAAAACTATTACCCCTATTACTTATAAATAGTGTTACGCCTAGCTTCTTCTTAATAATAAGGAGATTTTTACCTAAGCTAGCTACCTGAAAGATACTAAACTTCAGCGCCTTTACTACTAATTTAGCTACCCCTCTATTACTAAGTTAACTACCCTCCTCTATTGCGCTAGTTATCCTATTCGAACTATAGCGATTAAGTAGCTAACTAAGGTCTACTAATGCTACTAATTAAACGCTAGAGCGCCCTAACGCTTTAAATTCTCGCTAAAAGACGATTATTATTTTAATTATAAGATTATTTACAACGTTATATACCTCGAGGGTAAAGCAACCCTATATATTATTAATACTACTACTAGCTTTAATACTACTTACTTTTTACCCGATCTCTTAGTAAAAGCTACCTAGGAAACCCTCTACCTCTACTAGATTTATATCTACTAAGGACTACTTAATCGTATTATTATAGACGCTAGTTTAAACTTCGCTACTAAAACCTTTAAAAATAACGCTAAATCTATAGCTATTATAATTAAAGTTATACCTATGAAAGCTTATTATTATATTAGTAAAACTAAACGATACCACGGACCCCTTTAGCGCGCCTATACTATTATTTAATAGGAAGTCCCCTACGCTAAGCCTAATCTTACCCTCTAAATAGTAGTTAAAGCGATTAATAATACCGCTAGCCCTAATAGTCTTATCCCTACCCTCCTTATTTTTAGCGCTTACCTGCATATTAATAATAACCTAATACCCTTACTAGACGTTATAGCGAGAGCTAAAGCGATTTATACCGCTATAAATAATTTATATAAAGAGACTACTAAGTGCAAAATTACTAATACTTTAGGCGCTCGTAATAACCTAAGTATAGACGAAGTTACCCGCCTCCTACTATAATTATAAGTATAAGTCTACTATAAAAAAGATAAATAGTAGGGTCCTTACTATTTAATCGCTATTTTAGGCGAAATAGTTACTATTTAGCTCCCCTATAGCCCCTGAGACTTCCCCTCTACCGCTATTAGACCCTTCTATAGCAACCCTAATAACCCTAGTAACCCTAACCTCGCTAACGCTAACCCCGAACTAGTAGCTACTTCCCCTACGAGCTATCCTCTAGCCCCTCCCCCGCCTTACTATAGAGGATAACCCTAAAAGAACCTTACTATTACTAACCTTATTTACGTTTTTAAGTAAGAAGTTAATAACCTATTAATCTTCTTATTAATAAAGGAGAAGGTAGATTAGGAACTCTACCTAGCCCTATATAAGTATAGTAAACTTACTACTAAAGGTCCCCCTTTTTAGAAATCCTATAAAAAGGAGATTAATACTCTTCTTAAGTATAAAGTTTTTAAATTTAAGATCTATAACCCCTCTAAGTAGTACGGACGCCTGTTTTAATCCTATATAGTTAATAAGATTAATAATAAGACTACTACCCTATTTAAGAAGTCCCGCCTTATTATTTATAGCATAAATAATACTAATAAGCATAATATTTTAACCTAATTACTAATAATCTAACGCTATAGCATTTAACTCCTTTTAGCTATTATACTATCCCTTAGCCCTAATTATTCAATTTAGATTAGAAATATTACCTAGGCATACGTTTAGTTATAGACTACTCTTATGCGAAACGTCTACGCCTACCTACCTAACTAAATCTATGATCTCTACCCCCCTAGTACTATTATAAAGGTTATTAAACCCTTATATAGTACTACCAAAGCTAGCACCTATTAGTAGGCTACCTATAACGCCTATTATTGTAATACGTTATAAATAACTAGTTCTACTTTCGACTATTACCTCCTTATTACTAATAACGCTAGCCTATACTTTGCTATTATTAGTATATAAACTAATAATACTATTAGACTCTTAACTACCTCCTTTTTAACCCTTAAAGAAGAGCTCTAGAAAACTAAGTTTATAGCTAAACCTAAGGAGAAACTTACTACTACTACCCTAGTTACCTTTAATAGTAGAACGATCTCCCTATCGCCTACTAGAGTAGTTACCTTACGCTAGAAAGGGCAAGGCACTAAGATCGACCTAGTATAAAAGGCTTAGGATATTATAAAGGCACTAGAGAAGTAATAGTACGTTAAATAACGCGCTAGAGGGGCCTATATAGCCTCGATTTACTAACTAGAGGCTTATTTTAACCTATTAACTACTACTTAACGCTAGGATCCTACTAATAAGGATATTATAATCCTTAATAAGCGCCTATAGTAGCTAAAGGATAATCTCGATCGCAGCCTAACCTTCGTTACGTTATTACTACCTACTACTAAATTATTTATATTCGTAGATGGATTATTTGCTAATAACTAGGACCTTATATCGTAGCTAGGCTACGTTGCTATACTAGCTAATAAAACGATAAATAGCGCTACTTTTGCAATCCACGGTAATATTATCTATTATAGCTCCACGAAGTATAAATAGGTTACTCGTAGCGTGTTAGCCTTAGAAATCTACGCTATAGTTACTAGCGCTAACCTAGCCTTCGCAATTACCTCCATGCTACGCTAAGTTACTACTAAGCTAGGTATTAGAAAAGGGCTAGAACCGAAGGGAACTAGAAAGATAATAAATAACATAGCTCTACCTATAAATAAGTAAGAATATTAAGAGTAGGCTTAAAAGATATATAGAATAATTCGTAGATCTAATTAAAAGAGATTATCTTAATTAGGTATAGATTTACTAAGAAATTCCTAAAAAATAAGATATATAGTTATTAAAGTACTAATAGTAATAATAATAATACTATCTTTTGCTCTACTACGCTCCTCTCTTCTATACTCTACTCTATAGTCTCCCTATAATAAGTCTATATACTAAGGGAGTTTTCTAAAAGTTATATAGCTAAGTCTATCCTATCCTATTCTAATTACCCCCTCGAGACTCTTTATAATATTATAAAGGAGAGTCTTAAAAATAAATAAAACTTCTTTATAGAAATAATAAATAAACTCTATTTATAGATCTAATTTATTAATAATATCTTCTAAGTAAGCGATCTTATTATTAAAAAGGTCCCTTAGGTTTAATTATTTTCTATTATAAGTTATATCTTAATAATAGTTTTACTATTTCTTCCTTTTTATTATACTCCTTATCCTATTCTAATCCTTAGTATAGCTAAAACTACCTACCTTATTATACTAAGCGTGAGAAGTTATAATAATACGCTCCCTTAGGTATATTCTACTTAATTTAATCCTACTAGTTAACCCTCTACTAGATATAGTCTATATAGCTATAGTTATACTTATTTAAAGGACTAGGCCTCTTAGGATATAATAATATATCTATAAGTATAGTTCTTAGGTATAGCTTAATAGTTATACCGCGACTTAGTATCTATAAGATCTATAACTAAAGCTAATATCTAAGGTATTTAAGCTTATTATCTAGTATTTTAAATAAAGCAGACCTAGATAATACTAATAATCTATAAATAGGTTAAGGAATATTTACTATAGGAGATAGCATAATATTATTATTATTTCTAAAGTCTATTATATTATTATCTATAGGTAAAGGAGTAGGAGGGTATAAAGGGAAGAAAAGTTTTTTCTTAAAGTCTTCTTAGCTTAATAGGGTATCTTATAGAGCTATATTACTATTAATAGTTAAGTTATAGAACTCTATAGTAATTATAGATATATATTAAGTAACTAAGGGGATTTTAAAGTTAGA